>CAXHUQ010001005.1:0-17724 GCA_964020085.1 Micromussa lordhowensis | reverse complement strand
GCTCTTCAGTGAAAACAACAGAGGGGCGGAGATAGTCACCATCCCACAGGGAATAGGTACCACTAAAACATCAAATGATGCAATGTGGAAGTTTAGCAAGTGAGCAAGCACTGCCATTTCTACATTTGTACCCCATTTACCGTCTTGCTCCATGCGAGTACGACAAATGTAGTCATCTATACTATCGTAGTCAGAGATGGTGGTGTTTAATAGTTTTGTTTCTGACTCAGTACCAACCAGTGATCTTATATGTTCAACAATGAGACAGCGGATTCTAGAATGTTGAGATTCTGAGCCAGTGATTACATAGGAAAATGCACGGAACAAACAGTTACCATCACCCTCTATCACCTGAATACATCTGGGGTTTGTAACTCCGACATTAGGGCCACCTGGTGCACATCCATTATCACAAATGAATTGTACACCTAATTGACAGCATGCTTGTTGCTGAATCTTGGGGGTGAGTGGATAGTACCTGTGCATATTGTGTTGTTCTGCTCCTGTGCTTGTCTAGCTTCGTTTGTCTTTTCCACACTCTCTTGAGATTTAAGCATTCGCTCAAGCTTATTAGAGTGTGTGTTCATGGCATTGTTTTTGCTCAAGTGTCAATTGAATGCACTTTCAGCGTTCTCACCATCAGCAATGAGGCCAGACTCATCACGGAACAGTAAAAAAGAAGCAGGAGTGAATAATAGAAACACTCTCGCTCTGCTTCTTTGCTTGGATTTTATATCGTGTGACTGGGTAATACAGGTTTGGTTAATCGGCGGTATGCAATATTTCCGTCAGTGTCTATTTCAAGACTTTGCATACCATGCAACAAACTCGCAGAGACAGATATCCTCCATATCTGCAGGTCTCTTAGGATAGAATGTGTAAATGAGATTATTCTCGATAATGTCAGTCAAATCTGGATTCATCTCACGCATTTCAACCAACTTCGAGTGATCTCGCAATCTACGCTTTCTGTTTTGTGGCATAGATACACATCGACCCCCTTGATTGACTGTGACTTACCACACAGATGATCTCCGAGTAGAAGATCACTGGCCTCGTAGAGGCCACACTCTCTAGATCGTAAACTACGAATACTGAACGACCATAGGTTACTAAAGATGGAGGCATGTGAAGATACCTCCTGCCACAAATCTTGCATATTGCTACGCTCTGCTTTGGTGACGTAGCCAGTAATGTAACGAGCAATGGCCAGTGAAAATTCACTGATGTATTGCATATCTATGTTGGCTTTCCACAACATTAATAGTAGTGGATTGTAGTTGTTTATTCGGATCTCCTCGGGTGACTGAGGCAGACTATACAGTTTTCTGTGTGCCCTCTTCATGCACTTTTCTACAGTAAACAAGGTGGCCGTTTCACGCGTTTCCCTGGCAAAGCCGAACCAACAACGTGTAATAAAAGTTCCACCGTTTACTCGCTTTTTACGCTGACAGTACTTGCTGCACTTGTGGTACTGGTACTTGGTGACCAACTGGTGCAACTTTGGATTACTGTCTTTGTCTGGTATGCGGCAGGTGATCCTCTCCTGGATCCACCGTAACACATCCTCGTCTTCGTCACTACCGCAAACTGGGGCACCTTCTATTCATAGAAGTATGTGGTAGTGTGGAGCACCACGTGACTGGTACTCTTTTTTTGTAAAAGTGCTGTGTAACAGTTCCCAGTGCTGCCCCCTTTAGAATCATGGTGTTTAAGAAGTAGTGAAATTTTTGCGAAAGCTTTCTAGACACAGAGAGAAGATCCTCTGTGCACAGTTTTGCAGTGGGGTAACTAGCACTGACATTGTTCACCTTCCTGAGATAGGAGTCTACCTTGGGACTATCGTACTCTGCACAACTGAGAGTGAGAAAGAATGTCGGTGAACCAAACTCTCTCAGCATGCACATTAACTCACTGTTGCGTTGGAACCAATACTGTTTGGAGGCATGCACACTCTGAAAGATGGTGGACAGGTTACCTTCCACCTCATCGTCACAACCTTACACACGGTCAATAAATTGTCCCACTGGCATAGCATGCTGCCGTGTGCCCTTGAGCAGATTGTAGACACCTGCTTGTAGTTCACGGATCTCCTTTTGCCAGAGTAGATAGAACACATATTGATCGTCTTTGCGAAATCGCCCGTCTTTGTTGAGCAGGCGAGATGTCACAATTTCACTAGGTGATATGTGAATATCACGCGTGTGCCCCTCACCAAATTTACCACTGGAAAATAGCGTGGGGAAACACAAAACATCCAAATGTTTCAGCTTATTACTTAAAGCATCCTCCTTGACATTTGTCAATTTGTACTGCCCAGTGTCGGGAATGCTCGACTCTTTCTGGTCGAGCCTCCTGATAGTGTACGATTGGTAGGAGGCTACATCATCACTACTAACCTTCTGCAGCATTTTACTGGTTGTGTCACTAACACTCTACGATTTTTTTAGATGCATCATCGAGACTACTCACATCGACATCAGCATACAACCAGTTAATCTCTCTCACTTTCCTGAGAGCGTCCTTGAGAGAACGGACATTTATCAGGCTCTACCAAACCGTTTTATTATTATTGTTTTTCAACTTTGAATTACCAATAATGAAAAGCTCCGGGTTTGGAAGAGCTACACTAACTCCATCTACCTTGTTCTCGACCTCTTCCAATGTCTGCACTGTTTTCTCGAGTGGAAGCGGCAAGAAGAACATGGTACCTTTGCATGCCTTGATAGAATTATGGCTTGGAACTTTCCCCGTGTACATCCCTAGCCTGAAAACAGCTTGGAAAGCTTTTCTTTTCTGTATAAGCTGTTTGCTGAGTGGATCTAGGTTTTCCAGCTCAACAGTAATGCAACGATATCGAGCAAGTGATACAAAATCACCTTCTTTGAGAGCACCTCGATATTATAAATTCTGTTATGGGATCTAATAGCATCATAGATATGACTAAGAAACTTATGGAGCATAGGATAGTGCGGAGAAACAGCTCTCAGTATTCTTGGCATACTGTCACACCCCGAAGTTATACACAGGGAGGGCTAATCTTTTAGCTTACGACCTCTCAGAGTGGAAACATAGTGGTTGTTGTGGCAACCACTATCAACACACTCCAAACTTTTATGTAGTTTGCATATCTGTTGTTTTAATAACTCTTTTAGATCCATAATGTGTTGTATTTGCTCCGGCGTAGGAAGTTTACACATGTGTACACTTCCATTTTGACGGCAGGTGCTTTTTTGGATCTAAATTACCCACCACTCCTGCTATTCTACATCTCCCATTCTCATCAATGACAATGGGAGTTGTGCATTCTGTGCAGTGGCAACAATTTGCATTAGCTAATCTACTAGCTTTCTTGCTGCCGACATTGAATTTTTTGGTTTCTCTAAAGCCTAACATCAATACTTTCCTAAGAGAGGCATCTCTAGAAAGTGTGCGTTTAAAGAGTTGGCATATAGTCCTCTCATCAGCTGATTAGGCTCACATAGTGAATACCTGTGTATCACTCGCATGGTATTTTTGGCGTTTGCCTTTGTTTGCTTGTGTTTTTCAGCATGTTTTAGAAGCTTTGCTGCAGTTGCAGCTTTACCTGAGTTGTAATATGCACTTTGTTTTTGTAGCAATATCTTAGATTTGCATTTTTGGTACCTGCTGTGCACCTTACTCAGTCAGCTTCTCAAATGTTTAGAGTAGCTTAGTTTATTTGCCATTTTCTTGTGTAATTGATTCGAGGCATATCTTTCCCTCTCACTCTTTCTCTTAACCTCAGGCTGAGAGGCATATCTTTCTCTCTCAGCCTGTTTCTTATCATCAGCATTTGCTAGTTACTTCTTTTGGTATGTATGCAGTATTTCACTTGAATTATGTACATACCATGTTTTTTTAGTAGTTTCATTTTTCCTGTAGTTTGTGTTTGCTTTTCCAGGACTTTAGATTTGTTTGCCCTATAATGGGACTTGTTAGAAGATCTTTTTTCCTGTTTGTTAGGCCAATTTTACGTGCAAGAGCTATGAAAATAGCTAGTCTTATAAAATAAGGTGGTTTGTATGCAGACCTTTATCGAGCATGTACGTATATGAATACGCTTATTGTGTACAGTATTCAACGTCACCTTCAAAGATTCGTTTCTTCGCAGACTTTCTTTTAAAGACTTCCACGAAGGGCACACGTCCACTTACAGATGACGTCTATTACACAACTGCGCCGGTAGAACTGAGCACACTCCCCGCGAAGATTCTTGCTAGAGAAACTCACGAAGACCACGCATCACCCCACAGACGAAGTTGGACACCACCTAAAAGAAGGTTTAGAAACTTACTACTATTAAACATGCACTTCTCTCCAAGAAATACTAGCAGTAAGTGAAAAGCAGCTGTCGCTAAGCGTCGCCTTGTCAACTGCTGCGCGTGAGAGCGTCTGCAGATGCACAACCCACGCAGCGCACATGGGATTTAACCTATGTGCATGCACACATTTTAAATTATCATTATGTAATTTAAAATAATTATTTCGTCATATCCTTAGAAAGTACGTATATATATATACGTATACGTGGAACTAGCCCTGCTCTTAACACTAATGACTATGCCATCACCCCTATCTTAATGTATGGCCACAGGCTGTTGTTGTTGTTGTAGACATGTAACATTGTTTACAAACATGTTGTTTGAAAATTATTATTGTGTCATCAGATTTGATTCGCTTACAAAGTTTCACTTTCATAAATGGTTCCATTAGGTAGATATGTGCAAATGTTTGTCCCTATTATAATGTATAGCCTGAGGCTGTTTATTGTTGTTAAAACAGAAAGTACAATGGTTAGAAAACTTTAAGTATGACGTTGCACACCGGACTCACGAACTACACATCTCTGAAAAATTTCATGGTCTGATCTAGTTCTGTTATTGAGTTACATTTGCTGAATTCAAAAAAGAAGATGAAGGAGAATTCTGAAAATAGGCCGTTTTTCTTTAACCCCTTTCCTGAGCACATAATTGGGTGAATTTTTGGTCAGAGGTGTATTTTGACGATATTAGTCCATTGGAGTTGTCAAATCTCACATTCATATCATATTGAAACTGAAACGGCAATTTGTAAAATCAGCATTATGATGCTATGGGACCATGCTCATCCCTATATACAAAGTACTACCGTACTTTGTGATATTGCAAGAGTGGGGTGTTCATTAAAAACTAGAGGAACAAGTAAAAAAAATCATTTCATTAGAGGATGTAGAAATGGGAAGTTAGTAACAAGGCATTGCTCTACTATTATAGTGCAGTGATAGTATGTAACCCCAAGGAAATCACTTAACAGTAGTTATTATGTGGTCAATATTTACCACTATCATGTGACACATTTAATTTACTATCAAAAAGTTGTACCTGTCCCTACACCACTACACAGGCCTTTTCTTAATAGGGATCTAGATTACCTAGCTGAAAACCTACGAACAGCATATTATTTTAGGAAGAGTAAGTGAATAGCCAGCAGACACACATTTAAGCCTAAGTCGCAGTGGATGCCACCCAATGCAAGTAATCCAAAACTTGAAGACTATATTGAGGCTACCATGACAAGAACCAGAACTAAAACACTTAAACCCATTCTCTCAGAAAGGAAGCTCGCATTTTACAGAATCTAGATAAGAATAGAAACATTGTTATCGAAAAAGCTGACAAGCATAATACCACTATAGTTCAAGATCACTGTCAGAAGGTAAGTCACACCTAGCTAATGCTTCATTACACTGAGACTCTACAGACTCCATATAAAAAACATAGGTGAATTAGTAGAAAGCTTGAAAAAAGCTAGCTACATAGACACACTCATGCCTACTTTCTATCCAAAGATAAGGTAAGGACACGACGGATGTACTTTCTTAAGAAGCTCCATAAGAATTCTCATGGCATTAGACCCATTGTTTGTGGTTGCACCCACCAAGTGCATCTCATTCTTTCTTGAACACATAATTAAGCTACTAGTTTCCAACACTCCCTCTTGTATAAGTACACCCCTTACCTTATCTAGATATCCATATACCACAGAATGCATTAATAGACCATATCACACCTTGACACCAACACACCTCAGCATGAAGGCACTGAACATGATTAGAAAAGGTCTAAGCCACACACGTCCCTAAGAACATACTACAACAGCTTTTTAATATAGTACTTAGAGGTGCAATGTTTGGCCAGGTATACCAACAAATACAGGAGACAGCAATGGGAACAAGGATGGCCTCTTCATATGCCAGTCTGTTTATGGACATGTTTGAAAAATCCCTTCTAGCCCAAGAGCCCCTCCTGCCCTTAGTATGGAAGTGTTACATAGACAAATTACTATCCATCTGGAGAGGAACTAGAAGTCAACTAGCAGCTTTTTAGACAGATTAAACAAAGCCCATAGAACTCCTAGATTTACATTAGGAGCATAAGTGACAAGGATATAGCATTTATAGACTTAAATCTTTGTAAAGGAGACAGATTCAGTACTACAAACCCTTTAAAAATACCTACACATTTTTAAACCACCAATACATTCTAATACTTCACTTCCCTTCTCCTCACCCCAAGAATGTTTTCAGCAAAGGTGTACCAATTAGATTCTTATGGTCTAACACAGATGCACACACATTTTACAAAACAATATGCAAATTCAGAGATCACCTACTCCTTAGAAACCACCCAGAAGATTTTGTAGTTAGGATCTACCACAGCAATACATATGATCTAAGAGCTTCCTACATTCCAAGCCTTAATCGAGAAGCCCATGTATAAAAGCGCGCTGCCGGGTATAATTATAAATTAACCTTAGAGCGCACACGTTCATAATAGCACCGTTTTTCAAGTGGAAAAAAGGCTAGCTGTCCAGAGCGCCTAAGTCTCACAATACTAACTATGCACACTATACTATATACTGTACATGGTGCTTGTATGCCTGTTTACGTGCATCACAATCTTAATGAACACTAATGGCGGCTCCACTTGCAAATGTGTGTCTTTGCAACTTACTTTTAGTGGATTAGGAGTCTATGGAGCCATTCTAAACTCGAATGGAGTGTCTGAAGCATACCTTTGCACCTGAAGGGAGTCATTCACTGAAACCTGTGTACCTTTCCAACAAGTTGTTTGATCTTGCTGAGTCCCATTTTGCTGAACAAGAACCTGCACCCTCTACTGAGATTATGCATCACTTTCTACCTACGTCAGGTACACAGATAATGTGGTACACAGAATCATTTATATTGCCATTGTATTTTTCATGAAGGAGTGTACACTGATGATGTGCATTTTTTTGACCAGCATCTTTTTGTGTGAGTCAGTGGCATTTTTTGCTTTGTAGTTAAGCCTTGCATGTGTCATTGGACATCTTCTACATGAGAGATATGTTCAACTGTGCAGGTATGTGATGTCTGTTTTTATTGAATTCAGTTTTGTAATAATTACCACAAAAGAGTCATGTGCTGAGGGTGAAATATTTGTGTAGCAACTGTCGTAAGCAAACCAGACTGTGGTCGAGCCCACACATCACTCCTGGCCAGTATTTTGTCAACCAGAAGTATGTTGTTGTAAACAAATGTTTTGTTATTAGACATTGTATACATGTACAGGTTAGTACATGAATTTGCATCAGCAGGAGTGCTGCCATCACAGACAAGAGAATCATGTTTGCTGAGATGGGAGTTTAAGTAGAGGTTACATTGATCAAGATTAGTTGGTATTCCATATACAATGATAGTTATTATGTGTAAATGCTTCTTCTAGTCTATAGGGTCTTAAGTTATATTAATGTGGTACGTGAGGTGGCAAAAAGGTCAATGAAACTAGCTGTGAACAAGATCAAAGAGTGTCCTGATTATGCTCAGTCTTGAGAGGTATACATTATACATACGTACATGTGCTTGTACTGTAGGGTTGTGGCATAGTGTATGTTGATTGTGCTGTACTTTATAGTGGGTCATAACTGATGCTAGGCATGACTTGACTGCCAATGCTTTTCACACCACTGTGCCATATTTGTCTGGAAGGTAAAAATGTGAGTTGTGTGCTACACGTATCATTTAGCCTGCTCTTTCTTTAGTATGCATACAATTGTTGGTATCACCACGCTATCATCTGCTGATCACACCACAGCACAGACAAGGGAATATGAACATACTCATCATGTTCTTCCCCAAGTTATTGCTAGAGATATTTATATGATTGTTCTATGGTTGTTTTTCAAGAACAGCAATATGATATATAATGCTTAGGGTTAAATGTTACTGAGTCGTCAGTAGGGTTGTAGGTATATTGTTGAGGACCTTAAACTACTCAACTCTTATGACACATGGCATGGTAAATTCCAAGAATGTGCATGAGCTTGGTATTTTATTTAAGAGGTATCATAGGGAGAAGAGTTTATCCAGTGAAAGAACAACTGTTTGACAAATGTTAGCTCATACATGTCCACATTGAATGTTAAACATTTGTAAGAGGTAGTACTAAAATACTCGTCTCTGAAGAACTGCAGTGGTTCCCCTATACAACTACGGGCTAGTATCATGAATATTTGCAAGTAGTATCAGCTACTATTTACAAGATGAAATTTGTTTGCATACATGTCTGCATCAACACACTAACTACCATTAAGACTCACCTTGCCAACATTCTTCTTACAGCCCCAGCAAGATTTTACTTACAGATATACATGTCATTGAGGCATATGAAAATGCCTTACGGGACACTATGATCTACTGTCATGCAGAGTACAACTGTCAGGTATACACATTTCACAGTTGCATGCATTTACATAACATACAATCTGTGTCACTGTCGTGACACTTTTTGGGTGGAGTCATTCAACCATCAGTTATTGACTTACATTCCAAAGTATGTTCAATTTCACATCGACATATTTGAGATGAGAATGAACTTTGCTGTACTCGACTGGGTATGAACACAACCAGTTAATATATTTATTGTTTCACAATATTTTAGAATGAGAATGTTAGCCACCCAGCAACAAGTGAAAGGTTGTATATTGACCTCTGCCGTCCTAACTGACATACACTGTTTGGTCATTGTACATGGCTCGGAACAAGACTGATTTTAGGTATATCACAAAGTACAGTAGTACTTTGTATATAGGGATGAGCATGGTCCCATAGCATCATAATGCTCATTTTACAAAGTGTGATTTCAGATTCAAAATAAGATGAATTTGAGATTTGATAACTCCAATGGAATAATATCATCAAAATACACCTCTGACCAAAAAATCAGCCAATTATAAGCTTGGGAAAGGGTTAAATAAAAATTCCTTATTTTCAGAATTCTTCATCTTCTGTTTCTTTGACTTCGACACGTGTAACTCAATAATGGAACAAGATCAGACCGTGAAATTTTTCAGAGATGTGTAGTTCATGAGTCTGGTGGGCAACGTCATACTTATAATTTTGTAAACATTGTACTTTCTGTTTTAACAACAATAAACAGCCCCAGGCCATACATTATAATAGGGACAAACATTTGCACATATCTACATAATGGAACTACTTATGAAAGTGAAACTTTGTGAGCACGTAATGACAATCAAAAATGTGCCCATGTGTCAAATCTAGTGCACACTGCGTTATTTGGGCATGCACGGATGCTCACGCGGGTAGCAGCTGACAAGGCGACGCTTAGCGACAGCTGCTTTTCACTTGCTGCTAGTATCTCTTAGAAAGATATGCATGTTAGTGGTGACTTTTCACTTTTAGGTGGTGTGCAACTTCGTCTGTGGGGCGACGCGTGGTCTTGGTGAGTTTCTCTTGCAAGAAGCTTCGCGAGGAGTGTGCTGAGTTCTACCTGCGCAGTTGAGTAATAGAAAACGTCATCTGTAAGTGCCTTCGTGGAAGTCCTAACAGAGTCTTTCCGGAGGAAACGCATCTTTAGAGGTGACGTTGAATACTGTATATACACAATTTAAGTGTATTTTATATACGTGCTTGATAAAGGTCTGCCTACAAACCACCTAACTATTTAACTATTAGTATAGGACTAGTTATTTTCATAGCTCTTGCACGTAGACATTGACAGAATGGGCCTAACAAATATGAAAAAGAAAAGCATATAAACAGTCCCATTATAATTTAAACAATTCTAAAGTCCTGGAAGAGCAAAAAAAACTACAGGAAAAACAAAACTAAGAAAAAAAAGCATGGTATGTACAGAATTCAAGTAAAATACTTCATACATACCGAAGGAAGTACTTAGCAATGCTCACGATAAGAAACAGGCTGAGAGATGCCTCTCTTAGGAAAGAATTGATGTTAGGCTTTAGAGAAACCAAAAAATTCAATGTCGGCAGCATGAAAGCTAGTAGATTAGCTAATGCAATATCTCACATTGCTGTACACAAAGTACTTGGCGAAGTTTTGAAACAGAGAAAGCTCTTTGCCAGAGAATTGCTACAAACTGTTAAACAGGTTAATGACCTTCAGTTGTCTGTTGAAAATTTTAGACAGTGTTTCCATACAGCATCATCTGAGCCTTTCTTCTATGAAGAGAGTTTCTATCATCACATAGATCAATGCACTTGTACTGTCGATGTACCTCCTCTTTTTAAAGAACAGGTGTTTAAATTAAGATGTGACTGGAGTCTTTGTGACCACGATCGCAAAGACATGATTTCATATCTTGAAGACGAATAAGTGATGAAAATTGTTGCCACTGCGCAGAACGCACAACTGCCATTGTCATTGACGAGGATGGGAGATGTAGAATAGCAGCTGTGGTGGGTAATTTAGATCCAAAAAAGCACCTGCCATCAAAATGGAAGTGTACACATGTGTAAACTTCCTACGCCAGAGCAAATACAACACATTATGGATCTAAAGAGTTATTCAAACAACAGATATGCAAACTACATAAAAGTTTGGAGTGTGTTGATAGTGGTTGCCACAATGATCACTACGTTTGCACTCTGAGAGGTTGTATGCTAAAAGGTCACCCCTCCCTGTGTATAACTTTGGGGTGTGACAGTAAGTTAAGAATACTGAGAGCTGTTTCTCCACACTATCCTATGCTCCATAAGTTTCTTAGTTATATATCTATGATGCTATTAGATGCCATAACAGAATTTATATAATATCGATTGTGCTCTCAAAGAAGGTCATTTTGTATCACTTGCTCAATATGGTGGCGTTACTAGTGTAAAAAGTTGTTTGGTGGTGAGAGTGATTCTAAAGAAAAGCCTCTAGAACTTCAGTAACCAAACTTGCCTGACTTAGAATCAGAGCTAATTATAGACTATGCTGAAATGATTCTTGAGCTGGATAAGCTACTAGCAGACGACCCTGAATTTGCTTGTTGTAGCTGTGAAAGAGTATTTCAGAGAAAGAATGTCACGGCATTCTTTATGGCTGATTCAAAAAAATTAACCTCAGATATTAGTCTAGCATAGCCACACCCTCCTGTAAACAAGAGAGGGTCTGGTCTGCTTAGCATCAACAACTTGTGTCCGAACACCAAAATCTGGTTATCTCCAACAGATTGCAGAATGGCCAATTAGAGAATTCCAACATAACGTGACGTCACATAATGTTGGAATTCTCAAGTGTTAACTTCCGGGAAGACACGAGAGGAAAATTTCGACTGGGTTCAAAGAAGAAGACATGCAGAGTGCTAAGTGAGACTGTAGCTCTATCTCTAGGGCTAGGCAGTGTAAACTACTAGTGGCCATGTTGATATTATGCCATGTGTATATTTTACGTAATTACGTAAAAAAAAGCAATCATCATTTGCGCAAGCATGCGCATGTACGTGCCGGCCGACTAAATTGAATTCTGCGCACAAGATTAGCGAAAGTATTACATTCCACGGGCACAAGTCACTGATGCTAAGCAGACCAGACCCTCTCTTGTTTACAGGAGGGTGTGCCTATGCCAGACTACTCAGATATGTGGCAGATATTAATGGCGTACATGTTCATGTGCGATGCAGATGCCACAGAACGTAAACATTACATATGTCAGTATTGTAGACCTATTCTAAATAGAAAGAGCATTCGAAATAGGTGTGTTTTGAATGGGTTAGAGGTTGAGCCGGTTCCTGTCGAGCTGAAAACCTAGATTCACTTAGCAAACAGCTTATACAGAGAGGAAAAGCTTTCCAAGCTGTTTTCAGGCTAGGGACGTACACGGGGAAAGTTCCAAGCCATAATTCCATCAAGGCATGCAAAGGTACCATGTTCTCTTGCCTCTTCCACTCGAGAAAACAGTGCAGACATTGGAAGAGGTTGAGAACAAGGTAGATGGAGTAAGTGTAGCTCTTCCAAACCCGGAGCTTTTCATTATTGTTAATTCAAAGTTGAAAAACCATAATAAAAAACGGTTTGGCAGAGCCTGATAAATGTCCGTTCTCTTAAGGACGCTCTCAGGAAACTGAGAGAGAATGACTGGTTGTATGCCGATGTCGTTGTGAGTAGTCTCGATGATGCATCTAAAAAAACATAGAGAGTGTCAGTGACACAACCAGTAAAATGCTGCAGAAGGTTAGTAGTGACGATGTAGCCTCCTACCAATCATACACTATCAGGAGGCTCGACCAGAAAGAGTCGAGCATTCCTGACACTGAGCAGTACAAATTGACAAATGTCAAAGAGGATGCTTTAAGTAATAAGCTGAAACATTTGGATGTTTTGTGTTTCCCCACGCTATTTCCCAGTGGTAAATTTGGTGAGGGGCACACGCGTGATATTCACATATCACCTAGTGAAATTGTGAAATCTCGCCTGCTCAACAAAGACGGGCGATTTTCGCAAAGACGATCAATGTGTTCTATCTCCTCTGGCAAAAGGAGATGAATGAACTACAAGCAGGTGAATATAACCTGCTCAAGGGCACATGGCAGCATGCTATGCCAGTGGGACAATTTATTGATCGTGTGTAAGGTTGTGTCGATGAGGTGGAAGGTAACCTGTCCACCATCTTTCAGAGTGTGTGTGGCTCCAAACAGTATTGGTTCCAACACAACAGTGAGTTAGTGTACATGCTGAGAGAGTTTGGTTCGCCAACAGTCTTTTTCACTCTCAGTTGTGCTAGCCCTATCTCAGGAAGGTGAACAATGTCAGTGCTAGTTACCCCACTGCAAAACTGTGCACGAAGGATTCTCTCTCTGTGTCTAGAAATTTTCGCAGAAATTTCACGACTTCTTAAACACCGTGATTCTAAAGGGGGCAGCACTGGGAACTGTTACACAGCACTTTTACAAGAAAGAGTACCAGTCACGTGGTGCTCCTCACTACCACATACTACTATGGATAGAAGGTGCCTGGCCTAGTTTCCGGTAGTGACAAAGACAAGGATGTGTTACGATGGATCCAGGAGAGGATCACCTGCCGTATACCAGACAAAGACAGTAATCCAGAGTTGCACCAGTTGGTCACCAAGTACCAGTACCACAAGTGCAGCAAGTACTGTCAGCGTAAGAAGTGAGTAAAAGGTGGAACTTTTATCACAAGCTGTAGATTCGGCTTTCCCAGGGAAATGTGTGAAACAACCACCTTATTTACCATAGAAGAGTGCATGAAGAGGGCACACAGAAAACTGTACAGTCTGCCTCGGTCACCCGAGGAGATCCCAATAAACAATTATAATCCGCTATTACTGATCCTGTGGAAAGCCAACATGGACTTGCAATATATCGATGAATTTTCACTGGCCAATGCTCGTTATGTTACTGGCTATGTGAGCAAAGCAGAGCGTAGCAATATGCAAGATTTGTGGCAGGAGGTATCTTCGCATGCCTCCATCTTTAGTAAGCTATGGTCATTCGGTATTCGTAGTTTACGATCTAGAGAGTGTGGCCTCTACGAGGCCAGTGATCTTCTACTCAGAGATCATCTGTGTGGTAAGTCACAGTCAATCAAGTGGGTTGATGTATCTATGCCACAAAACAGAAAGCGTAGAATGCGAGATCACTCGAAGTTGGTTGAAATGCGTGAGATGAATCCAGATTTGACTCACATTTTCGAGAATAATCTCATTGACACATTCTATCCCAAGAGACCCACAGAAATGGAGGATATCTGTCTCTGTGAGTTTGTTGCATGGTATGCCAAGTCTGGAATGGACACTGATTATTATTTACAAATTAACCAAACTGGTATTACCCAGTCACACGATATACAATCCAAACAAAGAAGTGGAGTGAGAGTGTTTCTATTATTCACTCCTGCTACTGTTTGTATCGTTCCAAGATGAGTCTGGCCTCATTGCTGATGGAGAGAATGTCGAAAGTGCATTCAATTGACACTTGAGCAAAAACAATGCTATGAACACACACTCTAATAAGCTTCAGCATGTGCTTAAATCTCAAGAGAGTGTGTAAAAGATAAATAAAGCTAGACAGGCACAGGATCAGAACGTCTCTGCACAGCAGCCTGTCGAGGATGATTGTGGTCCTTAGGTGGTTGGGGAAGCTACATCTGGCATGAACGATGTGCTTGACCTTAATGAGAATTATGACGATGGCGATGCAATCACTACTACTTTTGAAGAACTGGTTTCGTCACTGAATGTAGATCAGGGCAGGGTGTTTGAAAGGGTCAAATCACACCTAGAACACCAAGCATTGCATGAAAATGACACATGTAAATGCACAGAGTTCGAAACCACTACACATGTTTGTAAGTGGTGTGGGAGGAACAGGAAAGTCGTTCTTCATTAAGATGATCCGTGCCCTCGTGTCAGAATATGGGATGACTGTAACGATGATGGCAGACCAGTTTGTGCTGTCAGTGCTCCAACAGGACTTGCAGCATTCAATGTGGGTGGTGTAACTATCCAGACTGTTGCAACTCCCTATTGAGCACGAACGCAGGGCAGCAGGTTTCTGGAAGTTGGGCAAAGATGCACTTAAAGTCATCCATGCTCCACTGTCCAAACTACGTTTGTTAATCATAGACGAAATATCTATGGTGTCTAGTTTGAATCTAGCATACATTCATTTCCGTCTTGATGAGATATTTGCCAAAGATGAATGGTTTGGTGGGATGAATGTACTGTTTGTTGGTGACATTCTGCAACTTCCACCGGTCAATGTTGCAGAGTACACAAAATGTGGTGTAGACGAAAACGGCAACATAGTGTATCGTAAACTATGTAAGTCTGTCCTACCTAATCATAAAATATATAATCCTAATAGTGGCGGATTCAGAAAGTTATAAAGGGGGGTTCCAGACGTAAACGCGTGCAAAGCGTGCCGCAAATTTTTACATGCCATGCCCACATTTAGTTGTAGGCCACACCTCCCCGGTCGTGATATTTGGCATACGCTTATAATCAGATGTCTTTTTCTTTTATATTCTTGGTGAATTCCTGACTACAACTGTTACACGTGTCGCTTTAATACTGCACACGGTATGGGAAAATCCATAGATCGCGCGCAAGCGTACATCCGCTAATAGGCGTTGCTGTTGGCTATGGAGCGGCCGATTAGTTGATTTTGACCCTATATCAACAGAGAGATTGTAAAACAACAGACAACTCTAAAGAAGGGTTCTGTGGAACCCTAGGAACCACCCTAAATCCGCCACTGTAATAAAGAGGACGAACGCAAGAGTTACTACTACTGTCTACTCCTCCTCTTTGTACCATTTTGTAGAGAGTGTAGCCTCATTGAAGATGGTGAAAATGCAGAAAGTGCCCTTAATAGGCACATGCAAAATAACAAGGCAATGAACACACACTCTGAGAAACCTCAACAAATGTTGAAGTCCAAAAAGCTTGTTCAAAAAATTTACGAGGCCAGACAACCACAAGAGGAAAATGTCGTGAAGAATCAACCCGTAGAGGTTGACGATGGCCCACAGGTAGTAGGAGTAGCTGCTGCTGCCATGAATGACGTATTTGATCTACAGCAGAATGATGATGGTGCTGCGCCCAATTATTAAAAATTGGTGTGTTCACTGAATATCGACAAGGGTAGGGTGCTGGAACAGATCAAGGACCACCTTGCGCATCAGGCACTTCATGAAAATGACAAGTGTAATAATTACAGACCACTGCATTTCTTTGTAAGTGTTGGAGGCACTAGTAAGTCTTTTCTCATCAAGACTGTCCATGCTCTTGTGTCCAAAATATGGGACTGTGAATCCGGTACACCAGTCTGTGCTGTGACTGCTCTAACGGGATTTGCAGCATTCAATGTGGGGTGGTGTAACTATCCACAGACTGTTGCAACTTCCTATTGAGCATGAAGGCAGGGTCGCAGGTTACTGGAAGTTGGGCAAAGATGCACTAAAAATAATGCTTGCATCTCTGTCCAAACTTCGCCTAATAATCATAGACGAGGTGTCTATGGTTTCCAGTTTAAATCTAGCATACATTCATGTTCGTCCTGATGAAATATTTTGCAAAAAACGAGTGGTTCAGTGGGATGAATGTACTGTTTGTTAGTGACATATTGCAGCTCCCACCAGTCAGTGGTGGACCTGTGTTTCAGAGAATTAGCAAAAAATCCCTTACCAACAAACTGGGTTGCATGACATCGGTGAATATCTGGGAAGTCTGTGTAGACTATGACGAGCTGACCATTAACGAGCGTCAGAAAATAGATCAGACATTCAGCTTGATGCTGGATGAGGTTCACCGTGGTTGCATGTCTAAGATAACCGTCGAAGCTCTAAAAGACAGGGTCATTACGACCTCTGTTCTAGATAAGTTTGAGTTGACACCACTACTGGGTTGGTGAATGGAGCTGTAGGTACAGTGCTATCTATTAAAGCTCAGAGTATTGTGGTTCAATTTGACGGTGTACAGGACCCTTATCCTGTCAAGAAGGTTAAAAGTAGGTTCTTGTTATTGAAAAAAAACTATATGTACAGTGTCAACAGTTTCCATTGATTCTGGCATTTGCAGTTACAATACACAAATGCCAAGGTCTGTCGTTGGAGTGTGCAATGATGGATCTCGGTGAACAAGTATTTGCTGAAGGTATGGCCGTACGTTTTACTGTCACGTGTGAAGCGCCTCGATAACTTGTTCTTGATTGCATGTAAAGAGGAAGCAGTCAAAGTAAGCAAGCAATCTCTTAATGAGGTTAACAGATTGAGAGAGAAAATACCAGCCTGATGTTCCATTATACACTGTGCCCAGTTAGCCGAAAACTACTGCTAAGAAATCCAAACGGAAGCTTACTGCTAGTCTAGATAAAGAATCTCTCCCTCCATTTGCCAAAAGGAAAAAGGTTGTTGGTGTGCTCAAAGGGGAAAATGTTTCCCTGCCTACTATTCAAAGTGAAGTAGGAGTCAAACAGAAGGCAAGTAGTAGTAGGAAAGTAGTGCCATTTAAAAGAAAACTGAAAAGAGGTTCACGAATTTACATTAGAACAAGGTATCCTCAAGTATATAGGCACTACAGATATAATCCAGTCACTCCCGAGTGGCAGCAACAAGCATGTAGGCAACTGGGTCCGCACTATATTTGTGATAATGGATGCACACCAGGTGGCCCTAATGTTGCTCTTAAAAATCCTAGAACCATTGAGAAAATACAAGGAGATGGTGACTGTTTGTTTCGAGCATTGTGCTATGCAATCACTGGCTCAGAATCTCAGTATTCTAAATTGCGTAGCCTCATTGTTGAGAATTTGAGATCATTTATTGGTACTGGTAGAGAACTTCAAGTGTTGAGCTCTTTCATCCAAGATGATACTATAGATGAATAGATTGCTTGCACACATATGGATTGAGATG
>CAXHUQ010001004.1:0-12721 GCA_964020085.1 Micromussa lordhowensis | reverse complement strand
GTGCATACAATTAGACTAGAAATTATTATTGTCGAAAGAACAGGCAAACAAAGCTGTGTACGTAACTACGTAATTAATCAACCTACCATGTCTTTGTTGGTGGTGTGAGAGGCTTGCTCCAGGGAGGACTGGAATAGTACCCTGTGATTCTGTAGGAACCCACTCAGCTACAGTTGGGGGGGGGGGGGTATTAGGGCAGTGTACATTCATACAGAAATATCCTGAATCACAAAATTATTATAATAAAGCAGAGTAAATGTATGAGATCGAGCAGTGAGCACTGGACTGACCTGTTGTGTGGTGGACCTGATCCCATTGAGGGAGGACACAATACACTCATTAGTGGTGTTCAACTTCTGTAGATGGTAAGTGGTTAGTTCAAATGACTTCAAACTATGATTATAGTTTGTAAAAAAAAAAAAAAGAAGCTGAGACTATCTACCTGTAAGGTAGTGGGCAGGTTGTATTCATGTCCAGTCTTTGTGGAGAAATGATCTGAGAGAGCTATACAAGAAAACAAGATCACCTACAGTGCTAACTTGTGTACCTGTACATACCCTCTATCTCCACACACCCAATACACACCTTCCACACAGTCACTAGCATTCTTTAGACAAGCTTGCAGCTTGACCACACAGAGAGCCACATTAGTTAGTGGAATTCCATCGGATGGACCTATAAACACAACACACCAAAAGTTAAAACGTCAATAGGTTACGCTATTAAACGAACATACATGTACTGTGCTGACTAGCTAGTAAACAAGCTTGTGAAACTTTAGAGAGCTAAGGTCCTTTGAGTTCACTGTGGTGAAGGGCTGCATATCTAGTGAACTAAATAAAACACTGCCTACACTGTAACATCTCAGAATTTTAGTCTGAAAATGTCTGATGTAAGGAGACTTCTCATAAACCCTTGCATACACGTACTGTACACTAACTTCCATTTACTGCAAGGTCAAAGGTCACCTACTTACCTGTACAGATAATCTCCACATAGTCACGGATGGAGATAAAGTAGTTAGTGAGCTGAGAGAGACATTGTGACACTCCCTCATTGGTGTCCCCCAACTGGGGGCCACAGATCATCTCACTGCTCTCCTCCTGCAGACTGCATCAAAGTGTGTATGTAGTGTCAAAGAGATCCACACAATGCTCTTCTCCACACAACACCACCCACACAATGCGTGCCCCCCCCCCCGGCCTCTACACATCGCTCTTCTCCACACCACCCATACACTGCATGCCCCCTGGCCTCCACACATCGCTCCCTTCCACACCACCCACACACTGCATGCCCCCCGGCCTCCATACATCGCTCCCCTCCACACTACCCACACATGGCTCACCTCAGCTGCAGGTAGGGAGCAAGTGTCTCCAGGTAGGACACAAACCTCTGATGGGAAGTGAGAGAAGAACTCAGTCATCTCATCACTAGCAGCCTGCAGTGGAGAACTGGAGCTAAAGTGAGAGTATCCTTGTTAGCCACACCCACACCCACACACTCTGACATCCACACCTGTGAGAATGGTGAGCTGGCCAGCTTGTCACAGTACCCATTGAGAGAGGTGAGCAGTGGACGTGTGTAGGAGGAGGACTCGTGGAGCAGCTCACACAACTAGGGAATTGAAAATGAGTCATATAAGACTGCTATAACATGGTCTTAAATTCAAACCTATTTTCACCCCAAGTATAAGGACATACCTGCTCCAGATAGGAATGGAATGTGGACAGTTGGGTTGTGAAGGTAGAGAACAATTCCAGCCCTCCTCTCAGTGCACTCACCACCTCAGTCTGGTGACACGGTAATAGTTATAAATATAGTCACCCCTAGGCCTACAACCCATGCAATGGATGATGTACGTATGTAGCTCGTTCAAGCACAGAGCCTACTGAACACTAGTTGTCTATACCTATACCAATTAAACTACTGTACTAGAGCTCTCAAGCTTTGGAGACGAAATCAATGTAGGAATTCTTCATACATGATCGTGGAGGTCAGGTCACCTGTAACTTGGTGTCCACTAGAGGCACATTAAGTGAGGAGAACACAACTATAGGGCTACCCAGGAGTTAATTTTGTGGTCACCACAGTACTATAGTAGGCTATACTGAGATCTTGTTTGTGGTAAGCCTATTACTACCCAGCACTACACTTCCTGCTCACTGATTAATTGCATTCCAATTGCGACCTTTACTAGACCCTCCTCGGCCTGTGGCCTCAGTGCTGCAAGAGGAGGGTCTAGCTCGATAGAATACCCATAACTTGATACGTACTTTCTATGAAGCAGACCAAAATTCCAAAAGTGGTTTGTGCATATGCGTACATCCACATACAGGGTGTAGACACTATATACATACTTCAGTGAGGAGCACTTACTTGGCTTCTCTGCTGGGTTACTTTCAGTGGTAGCCAGGGCCTGCAACCTGACAACACAATGATCACAGTGAGTTAATTTCAGGAAACAGTGATGAAGTGAGTAAACAGTACTGTAGTCAATTCGTGCCTTGGAACTCTTACATGTACATATATCACATTGGAACATTTCTCTACTTAAACTTGGTCATGTACAGTACACACACAGCTTCACTCAATCCACACACTCACATTACACAGACAGACCTCATACAAATAGCCTCATACTAAGCACATCCACAGCCTCCTATCATACACAGCTACCTGCATAGCTCACAGCCTCACACCACACACACTATCACTGCTCACAACCACACACGCACCCCTCCACCATGGCCTTTTCATTCTTGATCATATCCATAATAGTGGAGTGCTCCCTATTGACCTCCTCTGCACCTGAATGTGTGTGTCCACCTCTCTCTGTAGAGGTACTATCCTGCTCTCCAGGGCGGAGATGGTACGCTCAGACTTCTGTGTCAACTCCAGCAGCTGAGAGTGGGCAAAGGGAACTGAGCTCATTTTTGGCCTTTGTATCAAGGATAATCTCTACTCCCAAAAAGTTCTTCATAACGTGTACCTTCATTTGTAGCCTCTTATTCTCTGATATCTTGGCTGCCAGTTCCTGAGTGTGGACATCAGATATGCCTGCCCCATCTCCACCCTACAACAGACAGTGATGTCAGTGTGACTGATCTATAATGGTGGGCACTAGCTGCTACATCTACATTACCATTAAACCTAGACAAGTAGACACACATAGCTTGAACTGCATATTGTACGAGCTGCTGAGATATCATTACACCCACACAGAATACCCAATGTGGAGTAACACAGTGCAACCTCCAAACAATGGATACTTTAGGAGCAGTCACTTTGCACTAGAGCAGATCATGTGTGCTGCCCAGTGTACATCCATCTTACATACACTGTACCTTGTCAGGATTCTTGGAGATGAGCACACACAGCTCCAACCACAGCTGGCTTTTGGACTTGCCCTCCATAGAGACAAACTTACCCTGTAGGGATGAGGACACATAGAGTAACAATTAATTTCTTAATCATTTCATACAGCTTCATGATAATCATAGTTAGGGAGAAAGGTTATTCCCAAATCCTAAATACACCAAAAACAAAATGCAGTACACAGTAGCTACAACAGTCGGTACTGAAATGCTGCTACAAGTGAATAACAACCAGAAGCAAGCTCTACACTAGTCATACTGTATAGTGGGTAATTGTCACCGGGGAAATATTTTCGTGGTTCATGCTGTAGTCATTAATTTCATGGTTTTAGAAACACAACTACAATGAATAACACACATGTGCTATGATATTTGTGGGTAATGCTGATCTGAGTTCTCTAACTATGAAAAGCTTCTGCCATGAAAATTACCCGCTATACAGTAGACTAGAGGCGTTAGTAAAGGTGATGCAGGACTGACTACCATTGTTGACAATAATGTATCACAAGAGTGTAGCTGTACAATGTGGGTGGTAACACACACTCTGGAGGGAATATATCTGTCTTCTTGTATCTATCATTCATGAATGAGCATGTTGAGACACAGTGTGAGGGTGGTGTTGTACGAACAATGACTAACCACACTCTACCCTACTTAGCAAAAAGGGGTCAAATAGGAGGTATGTAAACAAAGTGGGTGGGCAGTAACTAGGCTGAGATAGGCAGCCCACCCTCTGATTCACCTCTGGTACACTTGTACGGCAGTCACCTGGAGGTTGTACATCCTGACAAACTTGAGGTAAAATACTTGTGTAGGGTGAGAAGCAACGCCCTCAGGGCAGGTTTGCCGTGTCCGTCCCTCACAATAGTCTACGGGAACTGACATCAGTCCAGCCAGAAAAGAGACATCTAGTACGTACAGCAGAGATACCCAGCAGTAGCAGGGAACTATGACAAACAATGTAATGTAGTGAGGATAATGATTACCAGTTTACATGTGAAGGCCACTTCTTTGATAGCGATAACAATATTCGTGATGGAATGTTAATTGCTAATGATATCAGCTATTTACTGCTACAGGGATCTTCTACAAAAAACTACCATACTAAGTATAACATCATCGGGTTAGAAAAATTGTTCATCTATGGATGTTCAAGATCTTGTACAATTGGTTTGTATTAGACCTCTACATGAAGAAAGTTAATTTGGGGGAAGGGGTGAGTTCATAACCCCCCTTGCATGCCCCAAACCAAACACTATCAATTCATGTATTCTCATCTCATCCAGCAGACATTTTAGCTCTCTCACTGATGAGGTTGATGGCTGAGTTTGGAGCAGATCGATGCATATCATCCTGGATTAGGACTAGAATATTGCAACGATGTCAGAAAATTTGTCACGAGCTGCTGATCGATCGTTCTGAGCTGAATGGAATCGAATCAGTGCATGCAGTAGACTAGTGACCTTTCACCTTGGCATTGTTTACTGCTTTGTGGGTGTGGCTCGTACACATGAAACATGGCTGAATCTTTCTCTAGCTCTGGCTATTCGAATGTCAGTCTCACTGGCAGGGAAAGGGTGAGTGGACTATCATATGTTACTGAGTAGGCAATTTCTGACTATCAAATTGAGAGTACGCTAGCAGCTGTTTGTTCAATAGGGTTCACATCCACACCCCTTCTTTACAATATAACTCCTTCCCTTTTACAATATAAGCTAACTGTGCTTCCTATACTCTCTAACCATAGGCTGTAGAGGGGAGGAATTGGACCCTTTTCTACAGTAGTGATCCCATCCGTATTGTTTGTGTTTGAAAAAGCGAGGGCGTGTGGCAGTAAAGGTCATCATCCAAGATGACCTTTAATACTTCTTGTTAACAACGAAGTAAATTTCACCCATATTCAATCCTCATTTCTAACAGTGAAGCAAATTTGGAATAAACCGTCATGTCTGAGCACAAACCAGCATCTGATATACATCTAGAAGCAACTTGTAGATTATTACAATATACCCATCCTTTTGAAAAGGAAAATTGGTACCAAAACACACATTTTTGCCTCCTGTATTCAGTCTACTACAAACTGCACAGATAACAACCACTACCATAGCACAATACCAGTATCTACACAGCTCCTGATGCTATTAACCTAGCTAAAAGTTGTCACACAACTTCATAAAGTTACACAAAAAATTCAGTGCGGTAATTTTGTTCATGAATTCTCACTACCACATAACATTGAAAATGGTTCATGTTCCATTAGATAGTGTTGCTTGCATTGGCTGGGAACTCTTGACAAGCCTTCATTAGCAGAGACAGCCTCAAAGAAGGCTTTTTGTGGATTCAGATTTAATACTGAATTGTGAAAGCGCTAAACGTAACACGGATGGCATCATGGCCCTACTGCATGAGTCTATGTTGCACATGATATGTTTCCAATCCCTCCCCTCTTATAATCTATGCTCTAACAGAGGAGGTGCGACAGGGTCAAAAGGTCACGAATCAATTGAATTCCTAGAATTGTTAAAACATTTGACCTCCAAATTTTATTCCCGAGCGAAGCAATAGTTCCGTGACTATAAGTCTACTATTGGATGTACATATCACAGATTGGTTTGCAAAAAAACTAGCGTACAGACAGCTGTAAAGAAAACTCTTGCCTTGATAAAGCCGCAGCTAGATTTCAAAGGTCAAAGGTTGTACTTATCTCTCTTCTCCGAGGGGCGCTCTTGGGGTGCAATAGCACAGTTAAGAACTGTTATGAGCTACACTGCTGCTATTGTGCCAAGAGCTCTGGGGTGTGATGGAGAACTCACTCTCCATAGGCCCACTGATTGCTTAATTTTCTGACCTTCTGTCCATGATACACCTCCTCTGACTATCTAATGCCACTCAAGAGATAAATCTGGTTTCTGGTCATGTGACCCCCCTGTTAGGATGTCGGGGATTACATTACTAGAACTTGCTGGAGCTAGCTAACCATTAGGCTGTAACCTTGTGCAAAAGAAAGCCCATGTCATGGTTGAGTAAAACTTAGTTGGTCTGATTCTACTGTATTATGGGGAGCTCATACCATTATAGAGAATTGGTGGGTCCTGAAAATGATTTAGCTAAATCAGTGAGCAGGAATGACTGTACATGAGTAGTAACACAGGACTGCAATAGAGTGTGGTATAGTCCCTACACTCTACCATATCAGTGTGTGAGGTGTTATCACATGTTGTTCTCCTCACATGTACCAACTCTATGGATGGACATCAGAGGATCATTAAGGTGATTGTTTGTGTCATGTTTGTTGGTCATGTGGATAAGAGAAATTTAGGGCCATGTCCATGGGCGGAAGGATTTAGTTCTTCATGGCCTAACCATGACTACACAAAGTTTTTCCACCAAGTTGGTACTCACAGTGTAGTATACATGCCCTAATTACATTTAATACTTATATCTTGCAGACAGGTGTACATGGCAGTGCCTTTTGCACACAAGCAATGGTGGTTGATTGGTTTTGTGGTTGATAGACACACTACAGTTTGTACCTGGCTTGTATGTGATTCATGGAAAATTTTCTGTGTACACCTGGTTGCTAGGCGATAAAAGACATACCTACATGTATGTATGTATGATGTATGGTACTGAACTCACACCATGACAGCTGTGAATACTGTAGAATGACTGTCACCTGCTAAAGTTTAATTTTGATGTTGGCCAACGATGGTAACGATGGTAACAAATTGTGAAATTTTTGCCTATAATGCCTAGCTAGGGGCAAAAGTTGTAATTCGATATTATTTTTTCCATTCTATAGTAATTCACCACACCCCACTAATCCGTGTGAGTATATACCAAATTTAAACTCATATAAATGAATTCTTAAGTTTCCTATAGCATGGTTGTCCCCAGAAATTAAAAGTAGAACGATGCTGGCTAAAAGATCAAAGGGATTTTGTGGTTTTTGGCACTTTTTTTGATCATATCAAATAATAATAGTAATAATTTGAGCAGTGCAGTGCTGCTCAATGGCTCTCTAGGGATGACCTAGACTCAAAAGCAGGCTGTAAGAGAAAGCAGCCTGGGGAATACTGTTTGTGCTTGCATATTTTTAGTCTTTTTCTGGTAATGCTGACTTTGCCAAAAGCATTCCCCAGGCCACTTTCTCTTGTGGTCTGGTCTCGAGGCTAGGGACAACCCTGCTAGTATAGTGGTTTATTCGTAGCATAAATGTCTCGAATAGTCAACACTTCTAAGCTCTTAGTGAAGTATTTGGTCCTCATCATCTGTACACATGTACACTGTATCTGTATCACTTTACCATTTTATTCAACTCTCTCCCCACATGTACTGCATTGACTGACTGTTGCTGAATAACAGGTGGTGAGTTTATTCCATGTACAAGATGAGTGTATGATATTATGTTAACACTGCTATACTGGTCTCTGTTCACGTCAGTAGAGCCTCCTATAGACTATGAGTATACTGTGCATTGTTGGGGCAAACGTGAGTGACAGAGACCAAATTAGTGTATGCACAGGGAGATGGGACATGAGAGGGGAAGACTGTGGTACTGAGATGGTTGGGTACTTAGTGCATGTAACAAGTGGAAGTGTGCTAGTGAAAATCATGAAGTTGGTTTGCAATGTAGTGAGGATTGTCCATACCATCAAGATGTGAGGTCACAGACAAACAGTGTAAGGTCTCATTGAGAAGACTAAGCTAGAGGTTCACTCATGTTGGCCCCAGTTGATTTGGTAGTATGGAATACAACACTCAACTATTCTGTTATTTGATGTCACACTTTCTATTTTACTTGCATGTTTGTTCAATGGACTCTTCTCTGGAATAACAGTGGGTGAGTCACATATGCTATATAGTGTCTCATTCTATTTACTGTACATATTGCTGTGAAAGATTTCTGTTGAATGTTTACTTGTTTGTTTCTCCCCACATGCTCACTCCTATGTTGGACGACTGTAGGAGGTGAGCTTCTTATGGAGTACTCAAATTATCCACTGTCCCATTTTAGTGTGTGTTAACGTCCGAACAGCTGTTGAGCTGTGAGGTGACAGTGTAGTGTGACTAGAGTCAGGGAGTTGTCCTCTAGAGCTGACCCATATTCACAGCACACACTGACTGTGTCTCTGATTTGAGTAGCTCTCTACTAGTGTATGATATGATGTGTGTTGACTGTTGACTTACTGTTGTTTGAATGTCTCCCTCACATGTACGTACCATCTGATGTGTCTCAGGAAGAGATCGAGGTATGTTGTGATTGTTGTGTGAGTGTGTGATGGAGTGTGTTGTGTGATGACTGTGCATGTTGACAGGATGTGTCATTCTCAAGTGGTTGTTTAGAGAAGAGTAATCTCATGTCTAGTGGCAAGTGATGAGGTATTAGATGTCAATGTCTAAACTAGTGTACACCAATTTCCTGCATATCTGTCTCTCTCTTCTGCACCTGTGCCCACATATGTGTGTGTGTGTGTGTGTGTGTGTGTGTGTGTGTGTGTTTGTACTCCAACTAAATTTTGATAAGCAACTATCAAATCAATGGAGGGGTGGTGGTGTCAGTAGGGTGGAGCAATGGTTTCGGATCGTAAAAAAATAACTGATGTGGATGCAAGTACTATGTATGCGTTTGTGTGTATTCATGCGTATGCGTACGTGTGTGTGTGTTTGTAAGTAGCTTGAGTAGTATATGGATGACCAGCTTATTCTCAAGCCCCTGATAAGCCTATTGTGGTCTGTAAACTGACTGTTGTGGTTCACTCTAAGCTACTTACAAGTATATGTTACAAGCACTTTAATTGGGTCCACGAGATGCATGGTCTAGTGGACCCCAATTAAGGTGCATGTAGCAAATTTGTAAGCGGCTACCTTTCCGATTTATTCTCCCCACCTACAACACTGTACTGACACCACCACCTTTCTGGTGTCTAGATATTTGCTTATCAAAACTTTGGTCGCTAGGCAACTGCTTACAGGTATGTTAAATGTCACAACTGTGTGTCCATGGCCTACCATGCATGGGCCCATGGACACACAGTTGTGACGTTTTACTGATACGTGTATGCATATACGTATATGATACATGCACCTTAATTAGAGTCCATAAGATGTATGGTCGAGTGGACCCCAATGGTACATGTATCAAACTTGTAAGCAGTTGCCTTTCCAACCCATTCCCCCCACCTACTGACAACACCACCCTTCTGGTGGCTAGATATTTGCTTATCAAAACTTTGGTTGCTAGGCAACTGCTTACAAATGTACATGTGAGTGTGGGTGGGTATCTGTTACCGTGTGTTGCATGTGTGCGTGTGTATCACTATGTGTACATTTGTGACTGTGTGTGCTTTTGTAACATGTTATTCAACTCTCTCCTCACATGTACTGCTGACTGTGGACTACAACAGGATGTGAGTTTATTCCATAGCTACATGTGATATGTATCAGTGAGTCATACAATATAGTGGTTCAATAGTGATTCTAATAATAGTTACACTTAGCTTGTAGTGATCTCCAATTCATTTATGCCTAGTTACTGTATGTAGACTATGCTTGTTCAAGTGTTGTGAGCCTGCTGTTAGATTGTTCTGTTCCTCTGCATATTCTGTGCTACTACTGGAACAACAGTATGTGAGTTTGTTATGAAATGTTCAATGCTCCTACCATCATCCCTCTCTCTGTTTCTCCTTATGTCCCTGTTGTGTGATGTTGGTGTCTGATTGGACTACAGACGGTGAGTGAAGTGATGTGAGAGTGCAGTGACTTGTGTTGAGTGGTTAGGACTCTGTGTTTGTAGTTACTGACTTTGTGTTTGTTCTCTCTCCACACACTCACTCACTGGTGGTTGCTGCTGGCTGTGTGGAATCACAGGAGGTACTTGAACTAGCTGTTGTGTGCATGTGTGAATCAGTATGGTACAACATGTACAATTGTGTATTGGGGTATTGTGATAGTAGTGAGTGGAGTATTGATATGAGTACACTCAATTCAATGACCATCAATCACCACATCAGTTGTGTAGTCACAAACTCACAGTTCTCTTGTGTTGTTCACTATGTCCAGGCCAAGGCGGACTATGAGAGTAAACTGAAGAGTGCTGAGTCGGTGAGTGTTGAGATGTTGTCAACATGCTTCCTGTTATGGTATGTGTTAGTGTGTGGAGTCACCTGTGTGTAGTGGGCTAATGACTGTTGTTTACTGAGTCTGTAACCAACTAACTAGTCAACCAGGTATTAATTAACCAGGTGTGCACACTCTGTAGTGTGTTTGGTGTTGTTCTTTGTAGCCTCCTCCATTAATCACATTGGTTCCCTTGTTTACCCTGTACACGGCAGGGGTAGAGTAGGTGGTGGGTCTGTCCAGACATTTATCAATTGGTCTGTTTGATTGTCATCACACAGATGTACTCATTTGTCTCATACAGAGTAAACTTCAACTTGAAAAAGATCTCTCAACTGATCTCCCAGACCATCACAGGAGACAAGTACAAGAGGACCTAGTGAGTGTGGAGAGGGAAATCACCGAGTATGTCTCAGTGATACAACGGCGTGAGAGGTTGATACAAGTCAATGAGAGATACATTGCTGAGATACGAGGACGAGGAGAGGAGAGACAGAGAAAGGAAGGTGAGTGTAGAGTGGTAACAAGTTATCATCTGCTCAGTACGGGTCAAGATAAAATTACACTCTTTTGATGTGTTCTCCCATATACTATAGGAGTCAAACAGTGTAGGGGTACACTGTTTGCTCCCTATAGTTATATAGGGAACCAATAGTGTGGGCACACTAAAGATCTCCTATAATACTATAGGGAACAAACAGTGTGGGGGTACACTGTTGGTCCCCTATAGCATAGGGGCAGGTGCTTATAGTGTAGAATAGACAGATTGAGTGTAGCCTCCCTATAGTATTATAGGAGGCCAACAGTGTAGGTGCAAGTACTTATGTTTACCTGCGGCTAATTTGAGACACCATACCACTATTGTATTGGAGATGTGTGTGTAATTAATCTTTCATAGTAGTTTGGGCATGTCATATATAATTCTAGTTTAGATCAAGGAAGCTCATGTGACAAAAGACCACTTACTCAACACACATGTGACTGTCTCTGCTTTCTGGTCTGGTATAGCCACAACCTCTACCCACTTGGTGAGGTAGTCTATGAAATACTGGTTGCCTCTAGAGTCAAAGGGAGCATAAGATGTCTATTCCAAACTCGGCAAAGAGTCCTTTAACTATAAGATTGGTTGTAGTAGTGGTTTAATATGGAATACTCCCAGCATGTCCTTCAGACACTGTACCAGCAGATTCATAATCCACCTTCCCAAGAGTGTACCCATTCTTTTTGACTGATAATTCTCCCAAAGGTTGTATGACTTCAGGGGTGGACCCAGGAATTGTAGAGGGGGGTGCTAAGCACATTGTGCAAAGCACAGTGCCCTCTAGGGGGTCCGGGGGCATCCCCCCCCCTCCCCCCAGAAAATTTTGAATATTTACTCCTGCAATCTGGTTGAATTTGGAAGTAAAATTTTCATTTTCAGATATTATGGTAAAAAGAGTGCAGAGGAGGTGCGTCACGGTCAAAGGTCAACAATTAAAACATCACGTGGGCGTAGGGTTTGCATTAGAAAGCCGTTCACTGTCGCGCCCCCGGAGCTATGCTCCACTACTATGCTTCACTTCTCTTGTCACAATTGAAATCGATTGAGCTATCACGCCCCAGACAACTCTCCTTGAGTAAAGCAATACTCTAGTTAATTGCCTCCTTTGACCTTTTAATGCATTCCTTTCATAAATAAACACGACAACGTATTTAATAGTTGTACTCTGATATATGTACGCATTCATGTACCATGTGCTCTATATAGAGTATTTGTTGCGGTTCAAAGGTTAACTATGCAATCAATAGCTAGCAAATTGTTGATCTTGTTGACCCTGTCGCACCTCCTCTGAAAAGAGTGACCCAAAAGTGACTGACACAGAGTATATATTGTTCATGTTTTAAGTTCAATATTAATTTTTATAATACTGGTGAATGTGAAGCACAATGCCCCCTAGAGGGGTCTGGGGGCATGCCCCCCCAGAAAACTTTTCAAGGGGACCGGGAGTATGCTCCTGAACACCGCCCCTTAGCATCATTAACAACACTAGTATTAAAACATTCATCTCACAATACTATGTGTCAGTCACTTTTGGATCATTCTTTTACATGGTCTTGCAGACTGCCAGAAGCCCACAAGGCACGTAAAATTGCAAAGTCAGCACTAACTCTTGACCTAGTCTAGTACTAGCAGCTGCATGCTCAGTAGCTAACTAGGGTCTAGCTAGTCTGGAAATAGCTAAGAA
>CAXHUQ010001003.1:0-60000 GCA_964020085.1 Micromussa lordhowensis | reverse complement strand
CCTAGCAGAACATTTTGCTGCAAACCGCGCCTCTTAAAGTGCCCGTGAAGCCGAGCTATGTCAAATTTGCCAAGGGGACCCCCAGCGCGCGTTTTCTGAAATTCTGCAAAGTTGGGACCAGGGGAAACTACTGCAAAAAGAATGCCAGAAAAAACACCCTGGCGCGAATGCCATCATGTCCTAACTACAATTTTCTTAAAGTGCCAACCTAGCAGAACATTTTGCTGCAAACCGCGCCTCTTAAAGTGCCCGTGAAGCCGAGCTATGTCAAATTTGCCAAGGAGACCCCCAGCGCGCGTTTTCTGAAATTCTGCAAAGTTGGGACCAGCGAAACTACTGCAAAAAGAAGGCCAGAAAAAACACCCTGGCGCCAATGTCATCATGTCCTAACTAGGATTTCCTTGAAGTGCCAACCTAGCAAAACATTTTGCTGCAAACCACGCCTCTTAAAGTGCCCGTGAAGCCGAGCTATGTCAAATTTGCCAAGGGGACCCCCAGCGCGCGTTTTCTGAAATTCTGCAAAGTTGGGACCAGGGGAAACTACTGCAAAAAGAAGGCCCAAAAAACACCCTGGCGCCAATGCCATCATGTCCTAACTAGAATTTCCTTGAAGTGCAAACCTAGCAAAACATTTTGCTGCAAACCGCGCCTCTTAAAGTGCCCGTGAAGCCGAGCTATGTCAAATTTGCCAAGGGGACCCCCAGCGCGCGTTTTCTGAAATTCTGCAAAGTTCGGACCAGGGGAAACTACTGCAAAAAGAAGGCCAGAAAAAACACCCTGGCGCCAATGCCATCATGTCCTAACTACAATTTCCTTGAAGTGCCAACCTAGCAAAACATTTTGCTGCAAACCGCGCCTCTTAAAGTGCCCGTGAAGCCGAGCTATGTCAAATTTGCCAAGGGGACCCCAGCGCGCGTTTTCTGAAATTCTGCAAAGTTGGGACCAGGGGAAACTACTGCAAAAAGAAGGCCAGAAAAAACACCCTGGCGCCAATGCCCTCATGTCCTAACTAAGATTTCCTTGAAGTGCCAACCTAGCAGAACATTTTGCTGCAAACCGCGCCTCTTAAAGTGCCCGTGAAGCCGAGCTATGTCAAATTTGGCAAGGGGACCCCCAGCGCGCGTTTTCTGAAGTTCTGCAAAGTTGGGACCAGGGGAAACTACTGCAAAAAGAAGGCCAGAAAAAACACCCTGGCGCCAATGCCATCATGTCCTAACTACAATTTCCTTAAAGTGCCAACCTAGCAGAACATTTTGCTGCAAACCGCGCCTCTTAAAGTGCCCGTGAAGCCGAGCTATGTCAAATTTGCCAAGGGGACCCCCAGCGCGCGTTTTCTGAAATTCTGCAAAGTTGGGACCAGGGGAAACTACTGCAAAAGGAAGGCCAGAAAAAACACCCTGGCGTTAATGCCATCATGTCCTAACTAGAATTTCCTTAAAGTGCCAACCTAGCAGAACATTTTGCTGCAAACCGCGCCTCTTAAAGTGCCCGTGAAGCCGAGCTATGTCAAATTTGCCAAGGGGACCCCCAGCGCGCGTTTTCTGAAATTCTGCAAAGTTGGGACCAGGGGAAACTACTGCAAAAAGAAGGCCAGAAAAAACACCCTGGCGCCAATGCCATCATGTCCTAACTAAAATTTCCTTAAAGTGCCAAGCTAGCAGAACATTTTGCTGCAAACCGCGCCTCTTAAAGTGCCCGTGAAGCCGAGCTATGTCAAATTTGCCAAGGGGACCCCCAGCGCGCGTTTTCTGAAATTCTGCAAAGTTGGGACCAGGGGAAACTACTGCAAAAAGAAGGCCAGAAAAAACACCCTGGCGCCAATGCCATCATGTCCTAACTACGATTTTCTTGAAGTGCCAACCTAGCAGAACATTTTGCTGCAAACCGCGCCTCTTAAAGTGCCCGTGAAGCCGAGCTATGTCAAATTTGCCAAGGGGACCCCCAGCGCGCGTTTTCTGAAATTCTGCAAAGTTGGGACCAGGGGAAACTACTGCAAAAAGAAGGCCAGAAAAAACACCCTGGCGCGAATGCCATCATGTCCTAACTAGAATTTTCTTCAAGTGCCAACCTAGCAGAACATTTTGCTGCAAACCGCGCCTCTTAAAGTGCCCGTGAAGCCGAGCTATGTCAAATTTGCCAAGGGGACCCCCAGCGCGCGTTTTCTGAAATTCTGCAAAGTTGGGACCAGGGGAAACTACTGCAAAAAGAAGGCCAGAAAAAACACCCTGGCGCCAATGCCATCATGTCCTAACTAAGATTTCCTTGAAGTGCAAACCTAGCAGAACATTTTGCTGCAAACCGCGCCTCTTAAAGTGCCCGTGAAGCCGAGCTATGTCAAATTTGCCAAGGGGACCCCCAGCGCGCGTTTTCTGAAATTCTGCAAATTTGGGACCAGGGAAACTACTGCAAAAAGAAGGCCAGAAAAAACACCCTGGCGCCAATGCCAGCATGTCCTAACTACGATTTCCTTGAAGAGCCAACCTAGCAAAACATTTTGCTGCAAACCACGCCTCTTAAAGTGCCGGTGAAGCCGAGCTATGTCAAATTTGCCAAGGGGACCCCCAGCGCGCGTTTTCTGAAATTCTGCAAAGTTGGGACCAGGGGAAACTACTGCAAAAAGAAGGCCCAAAAAACACCCTGGCGCCAATGCCATCATGTCGTAACTAGAATTTCCTTAAAGTGCAAACCTAGCAAAACATTTTGCTGCAAACCGCGCCTCTTAAAGTGCCCGTGAAGCCGAGCTATGTCAAATTTGCCAAGGGGACCCCCAGCGCGCGTTTTCTGAAATTCTGCAAAGTTGGGACCAGGGGAAACTACTGCAAAAAGAAGGCCAGAAAAAACACCCTGGCGCCAATGCTATCATGTCCTAACTACAATTTCCTTAAAGTGCCAACCTAGCAGAACATTTTGCTGCAAACCGCGCCTATTAAAGTGCCCGTGAAGCCGAGCTATGTCAAATTTGCCAAGGGGACCCCCAGCGCGCGTTTTCTGAAATTCTGCAAAGTTGGGACCAGGGGAAACTACTGCAAAAAGAAGGCCAGAAAAAACACCCTGGCGCCAATGCCATCATGTCCTAACTAAAATTTCCTTGAAGTGCCAACCTAGCAGAACATTTTGGTGCAAACCGCGCCTCTTAAAGTGCCCGTGAAGCCGAGCTATGTCAAATTTGCCAAGGGGACCCCAAGCGCGCGTTTTCTAAAATTCTGCAAAGTTGGGACCAGAAGAAACTACTGCAAAAAGAAGGCCAGAAAAAACAACCTGGCGCCAATGCCATCATGTCCTAACTAAGATTTCCTTGAAGTGCCAACCTAGCAGAACATTTTGCTGCAAACCGCGCCTCTTAAAGTGCCCGTGAAGCCGAGCTATGGCAAATTTGCCAAGGGGACCCCCAGCGCGCGTTTTCTGAAATTCTGCAAAGTTGGGACCAGGGGAAACTACTGCAAAAAGAAGGCCAGAAAAAACACCCTGGCGCCAATGCCATCATGTCCTAACTAGGATTTCTTTGAAGTGCCAACCTAGCAGAACATTTTGCTGCAAACCGCGCCTCTTAAAGTGCCCGTGAACCCGAGCTATGTCAAATTTGCCAAGGGGACCCCCAGCGCGCGTTTTCTGAAATTCTGCAAAGTTGGGACCAGGGGAAACTACTGCAAAAAGAAGGCCAGAAAAAACACCCTGGCGCCAATGCCATCATGTCCTAACTAGGATTTTCTTGAAGTGCCAACCTAGCACAACATTTTGCTGCAAACCGCGCCTCTTAAAGTGCCCGTGAAGCCGAGCTATGTCAAATTTGCCAAGGAGACCCCCAGCGCGCGTTTTCTGAAATTCTGCAAAGTTGGGACCAGGGAAACTACTGCAAAAAGAAGGCCAGAAAAAACACCCTGGCGCCAATGCCATCATGTCCTAACTACGATTTTCTTAAAGTGCCGGCCTAGCAGAACATTTTGCTGCAAACCGCGCCTCTTAAAGTGCCCGTGAAGCCGAGCTATGTCAAATTTGCCAAGGGGACCCCCAGCGTGCGTTTTCTGAAATTCTGCAAAGTTGGGACCAGGGGAAACTACTGCAAAAAGAAGGCCAGAAAAAACACCCTGGCGCCAATGCCATCATGTCCTAACTAGGATTTCCTTAAAGTGCCTACCTAGCAGAACATTTTGCTGCAAACCGCGCCTCTTAAAGTGCCCGTGAAGCCGAGCTATGTCAAATTTGCCAAGGGGACCCCCAGCGCGCGTTTTCTGAAATTCTGCAAAGTTGGGACCAGGGGAAACTACTGCAAAAAGAAGGCCAGAAAAAACACCCTGGCGCCAATGCCATAATGTTCTAACTAGGATTTCCTTAAAGTGCCAACCTAGCAGAACATTTTGCTGCAAACCGCGCCTCTTAAAGTGCCCGTGAAGCCGAGCTATGTCAAATTTGCCAAGGGGACCCCCAGCGCGCGTTTTCTGAAATTCTGCAAAGTTGGGACCAGGGGAAACTACTGCAAAAAGAAGGCCAGAAAAAACACCCTGGCACCAATGCCATCATGTCCTAACTAGAATTTTCTTGAAGTGCCAACCTAGCAGAACATTTTGCTGCAAACCGCGCCTCTTAAAGTGCCCGTGAAGCCGAGCTATGTCAAATTTGCCAAGGGGACCCCCAGCGCGCGTTTTCTGAAATTCTGCAAAGTTGGGACCAGGGGAAACTACTGCAAAAAGAAGGCCAGAAAAAACACCTTGGCGCGAATGCCATCATGTCCTAACTAGAATTTTCTTGAAGTGCCAACCTAGCAGAACATTTTGCTGCAAACCGCGCCTCTTAAAGTGCCCGTGAAGCCGAGCTATGTCAAATTTGCCAAGGGGACCCCCAGCGCGCGTTTTCTGAAATTCTGCAAAGTTGGGTCCAGGGGAAACTACTGCAAAAAGAAGGCCAGAAAAAACACCCTGGCGCCAATGCCATCATGTCCTAACTAAAATTTCCTTGCAGTGCCAACCTAGCAGAACATTTTGCTGCAAACCGCGCCTCTTAAAGTGCCCGTGAAGCCGAGCTATGTCAAATTTGCCAAGGGGACCCCCAGCGCGCGTTTTCTGAAATTCTGCAAAGTTGGGACCAGGGGAAACTACTGCAAAAAGAATGCCAGAAAAAACACCCTGGCGCGAATGCCATCATGTCCTAACTAAAATTTTCTTCAAGTGCCAACCTAGCAGAACATTTTGCTGCAAACCGCGCCTCTTAAAGTGCCCGTGAAGCCGAGCTATGTCAAATTTGCCAAGGAGACCCCCAGCGCGCGTTTTCTGAAATTCTGCAAAGTTGGGACCAGGGAAACTACTGCAAAAAGAAGGCCAGAAAAAACACCCTGGCGCCAATGTCATCATGTCCTAACTAGGATTTCCTTGAAGTGCCAACCTAGCAAAACATTTTGCTGCAAACCACGCCTCTTAAAGTGCCCGTGAAGCCGAGCTATGTCAAATTTGCCAAGGGGACCCCCAGCGCGCGTTTTCTGAAATTCTGCAAAGTTGGGACCAGGGGAAACTACTGCAAAAAGAAGGCCCAAAAAACACCCTGGCGCCAATGCCATCATGTCCTAACTAGAATTTCCTTGAAGTGCAAACCTAGCAAAACATTTTGCTGCAAACCGCGCCTCTTAAAGTGCCCGTGAAGCCGAGCTATGTCAAATTTGCCAAGGGGACCCCCAGCGCGCGTTTTCTGAAATTCTGCAAAGTTCGGACCAGGGGAAACTACTGCAAAAAGAAGGCCAGAAAAAACACCCTGGCGCCAATGCCATCATGTCCTAACTACAATTTCCTTGAAGTGCCAACCTAGCAAAACATTTTGCTGCAAACCGCGCCTCTTAAAGTGCCCGTGAAGCCGAGCTATGTCAAATTTGCCAAGGGGACCCCAGCGCGCGTTTTCTGAAATTCTGCAAAGTTGGGACCAGGGGAAACTACTGCAAAAAGAAGGCCAGAAAAAACACCCTGGCGCCAATGCCCTCATGTCCTAACTAAGATTTCCTTGAAGTGCCAACCTAGCAGAACATTTTGCTGCAAACCGCGCCTCTTAAAGTGCCCGTGAAGCCGAGCTATGTCAAATTTGGCAAGGGGACCCCCAGCGCGCGTTTTCTGAAGTTCTGCAAAGTTGGGACCAGGGGAAACTACTGCAAAAAGAAGGCCAGAAAAAACACCCTGGCGCCAATGCCATCATGTCCTAACTACAATTTCCTTAAAGTGCCAACCTAGCAGAACATTTTGCTGCAAACCGCGCCTCTTAAAGTGCCCGTGAAGCCGAGCTATGTCAAATTTGCCAAGGGGACCCCCAGCGCGCGTTTTCTGAAATTCTGCAAAGTTGGGACCAAGGGAAACTACTGCAAAAGGAAGGCCAGAAAAAACACCCTGGCGTTAATGCCATCATGTCCTAACTAGAATTTCCTTAAAGTGCCAACCTAGCAGAACATTTTGCTGCAAACCGCGCCTCTTAAAGTGCCCGTGAAGCCGAGCTATGTCAAATTTGCCAAGGGGACCCCCAGCGCGCGTTTTCTGAAATTCTGCAAAGTTGGGACCAGGGGAAACTACTGCAAAAAGAAGGCCAGAAAAAACACCCTGGCGCCAATGCCATAATGTCCTAACTAAAATTTCCTTAAAGTGCCAACCTAGCAGAACATTTTGCTGCAAACCGCGCCTCTTAAAGTGCCCGTGAAGCCGAGCTATGTCAAATTTGCCAAGGGGACCCCCAGCGCGCGTTTTCTGAAATTCTGCAAAGTTGGGACCAGGGGAAACTACTGCAAAAAGAAGGCCAGAAAAAACACCCTGGCGCCAATGCCATCATGTCCTAACTAGAATTTTCTTGAAGTGCCAACCTAGCAGAACATTTTGCTGCAAACCGCGCCTCTTAAAGTGCCCGTGAAGCCGAGCTATGTCAAATTTGCCAAGGGGACCCCCAGCGCGCGTTTTCTGAAATTCTGCAAAGTTGGGACCAGGGGAAACTACTGCAAAAAGAAGGCCAGAAAAAACACCCTGGCGCGAATGCCATCATGTCCTAACTAGAATTTTCTTCAAGTGCCAACCTAGCAGAACATTTTGCTGCAAACCGCGCCTCTTAAAGTGCCCGTGAAGCCGAGCTATGTCAAATTTGCCAAGGGGACCCCCAGCGCGCGTTTTCTGAAATTCTGCAAAGTTGGGACCAGGGGAAACTACTGCAAAAAGAAGGCCAGAAAAAACACCCTGGCGCCAATGCCATCATGTCCTAACTAAGATTTCCTTGAAGTGCAAACCTAGCAGAACATTTTGCTGCAAATCGCGCCTCTTAAAGTGCCCGTGAAGTCGAGCTATGTCAAATTTGCCAAGGGGACCCCCAGCGCGCGTTTTCTGAAATTCTGCAAATTTGGGACCAGGGAAACTACTGCAAAAAGAAGGCCAGAAAAAACACCCTGGCGCCAATGCCATCATGTCCTAACTACGATTTCCTTGAAGAGCCAACCTAGCAAAACATTTTGCTGCAAACCACGCCTCTTAAAGTGCCCGTGAAGCCGAGCTATGTCAAATTTGCCAAGGGGACCCCCAGCGCGCGTTTTCTGAAATTCTGCAAAGTTGGGACCAGGGGAAACTACTGCAAAAAGAAGGCCCAAAAAACACCCTGGCGCCAATGCCATCATGTCCTAACTAGAATTTCCTTAAAGTGCAAACCTAGCAAAACATTTTGCTGCAAACCGCGCCTCTTAAAGTGCCCGTGAAGCCGAGCTATGTCAAATTTGCCAAGGGGACCCCCAGCGCGCGTTTTCTGAAATTCTGCAAAGTTGGGACCAGGGGAAACTACTGCAAAAAGAAGGCCAGAAAAAACACCCTGGCGCCAATGCTATCATGTCCTAACTACAATTTCCTTAAAGTGCCAACCTAGCAGAACATTTTGCTGCAAACCGCGCCTATTAAAGTGCCCGTGAAGCCGAGCTATGTCAAATTTGCCAAGGGGACCCCCAGCGCGCGTTTTCTGAAATTCTGCAAAGTTGGGACCAGGGGAAACTACTGCAAAAAGAAGGCCAGAAAAAACACCCTGGCGCCAATGCCATCATGTCCTAACTAAAATTTCCTTGAAGTGCCAACCTAGCAGAACATTTTGGTGCAAACCGCGCCTCTTAAAGTGCCCGTGAAGCCGAGCTATGTCAAATTTGCCAAGGGGACCCCAAGCGCGCGTTTTCTAAAATTCTGCAAAGTTGGGACCAGAAGAAACTACTGCAAAAAGAAGGCCAGAAAAAACAACCTGGCGCCAATGCCATCATGTCCTAACTAAGATTTCCTTGAAGTGCCAACCTAGCAGAACATTTTGCTGCAAACCGCGCCTCTTAAAGTGCCCGTGAAGCCGAGCTATGGCAAATTTGCCAAGGGGACCCCCAGCGCGCGTTTTCTGAAATTCTGCAAAGTTGGGACCAGGGGAAACTACTGCAAAAAGAAGGCCAGAAAAAACACCCTGGCGCCAATGCCATCATGTCCTAACTAGGATTTCTTTGAAGTGCCAACCTAGCAGAACATTTTGCTGCAAACCGCGCCTCTTAAAGTGCCCGTGAACCCGAGCTATGTCAAATTTGCCAAGGGGACCCCCAGCGCGCGGTTTCTGAAATTCTGCAAAGTTGGGACCAGGGGAAACTACTGCAAAAAGAAGGCCAGAAAAAACACCCTGGCGCCAATGCCATCATGTCCTAACTAAGATTTTCTTGAAGTGCCAACCTAGCACAACATTTTGCTGCAAACCGCGCCTCTTAAAGTGCCCGTGAAGCCGAGCTATGTCAAATTTGCCAAGGAGACCCCCAGCGCGCGTTTTCTGAAATTCTGCAAAGTTGGGACCAGGGAAACTACTGCAAAAAGAAGGCCAGAAAAAACACCCTGGCGCCAATGCCATCATGTCCTAACTAGGATTTTCTTAAAGTGCCAGCCTAGCAGAACATTTTGCTGCAAACCGTGCCTCTTAAAGTGCCCGTGAAGCCGAGCTATGTCAAATTTGCCAAGGGGACCCCCAGCGCGCGTTTTCTGAAATTCTGCAAAGTTGGGACCAGGGGAAACTACTGCAAAAAGAAGGCCAGAAAAAACACCCTGGCGCCAATGCCATCATGTCCTAACTAGGATTTCCTTAAAGTGCCTACCTAGCAGAACATTTTGCTGCAAACCGCGCCTCTTAAAGTGCCCGTGAACCCGAGCTATGTCAAATTTGCCAAGGGGACCCCCAGCGCGCGTTTTCTGAAATTCTGCAAAGTTGGGACCAGGGGAAACTACTGCAAAAAGAAGGCCAGAAAAAACACCCTGGCGCCAATGCCATCATGTCCTAACTAGGATTTCCTTGAAGTGCCAACCTAGCAGAACATTTTGCTGCAAACCGCGCCTCTTAAAGTGCCCGTGAACCCGAGCTATGTCAAATTTGCCAAGGGGACCCCCAGCGCGCGTTTTCTGAAATTCTGCAAAGTTGGGACCAGGGGAAACTACTGCAAAAAGAAGGCCAGAAAAAACACCCTGGCGCCAATGCCATCATGTCCTAACTAGAATTTCCTTGAAGTGCCAACCTAGCAGAACATTTTGCTGCAAACCGCGCCTCTTAAAGTGCCCGTGAAGCCGAGCTATGTCAAATTTGCCAAGGGGACCCCCAGCGCGCGTTTTCTGAAATTCTGCAAAGTTGGGACCAGGGGAAACTACTGCAAAAAGAAGGCCAGAAAAAACACCCTGGCGCCAATGCCATAATGTCCTAACTAAAATTTCCTTAAAGTGCCAACCTAGCAGAACATTTTGCTGCAAACCGCGCCTCTTAAAGTGCCCGTGAAGCCGAGCTATGTCAAATTTGCCAAGGGGACCCCCAGCGCGCGTTTTCTGAAATTCTGCAAAGTTGGGACCAGGGGAAACTACTGCAAAAAGAAGGCCAGAAAAAACACCCTGGCGCCAATGCCATCATGTCGTAACTAGGATTTTCTTAAAGTGCCAACCTAGCAGAACATTTTGCTGCAAACCGCGCCTCTTAAAGTGCCCGTGAAGCCGAGCTATGTCAAATTTGCCAAGGGGACCCCCAGCGCGCGTTTTCTGAAATTCTGCAAAGTTGGGACCAGGGGAAACTACTGCAAAAAGAAGGCCAGAAAAAACACCCTGGCGCCAATGCCATCATGTCCTAACTAGGATTTTCTTGAAGTGCCAACCTAGCACAACATTTTGCTGCAAACCGCGTTTCTTAAAGTGCCCGTGAAGCCGAGCTATGTCAAATTTGCCAAGGGGACCCCCAGCGCGCGCTTTCTGAAATTCTGCAAAGTTGGGACCAGGGAAACTACTGCAAAAAGAAGGCCAGAAAAAACACCCTGGCGCCAATGCCATCATGTCCTAACTAGGATTTTTTTAAAGTGCCAGCCTAGCAGAACATTTTGCTGCAAACCGCGCCTCTTAAAGTGCCCGTGAAGCCGAGCTATGTCAAATTTGCCAAGGGGACCCCCAGCGCGCGTTTTCTGAAATTCTGCAAAGTTGGGACCAGGGGAAACTACTGCAAAAAGAAGGCCCAAAATACACCCTGGCGCCAATGCCATCATGTCCTAACTAAAATTTCCTTGAAGTGCAAACCTAGCAAAACATTTTGCTTCAAACCGCGCCTCTTAAAGTGCCCGTGAAGCCGAGCTATGTCAAATTTGCCAAGGGGACCCCCAGCGCGCGTTTTCTGAAATTCTGCAAAGTTGGGACCAGGGGAAACTACTGCAAAAAGAAGGCCAGAAAAAACACCCTGGCGCCAATGCCATCATGTCCTCACTAGCATTTCCTTGAAGTGCCAACCTAGCAGAACATTTTGCTGCAAACCGCGCCTCTTAAAGTGCCCGTGTAGCCGAGCTATGTCAAATTTGCCAAGGGGACCCCCAGCGTGCGTTTTCTGAAATTCTGCAAAGTTGGGACCAGGGGAAACTACTGCAAAAAGAGGCCAAAAAAAACACCCTGGCGCCAATGCCATCATGTCCTAACTAAAATTTCCTTGAAGTGCCAACCTCGCAGAACATTTTGCTGCAAACCGCGCCTCTTAAAGTGCCCGTGAAGCCGAGCTATGTCAAATTTGCCAAGGCGACCCCAAGCGCGCGTTTTCTAAAATTCTGCAAAGTTGGGACCAGAAGAAACTACTGCAAAAAGAAGGCCAGAAAAAACAACCTGGCGCCAATGCCATCATGTCCTAACTAAGATTTCCTTGAAGTGCCAACCTAGCAGAACATTTTGCTGCAAACCGCGCCTCTTAAAGTGCCCGTGAAGCCGAGCTATGGCAAATTTGCCAAGGGGACCCCCAGCGCGCGTTTTCTGAAATTCTGCAAAGTTGGGACCAGGGGAAACTACTGCAAAAAGAAGGCCAGAAAAAACACCCTGGCGCCAATGCCATCATGTTTTAACTAGAATTTCTTTGAAGTGCCAACCTAGCAGAACATTTTGCTGCAAACCGCGCCTCTTAAAGTGCCCGTGAAGCCGAGCTATATCAAATTTTCCAAGGGGACCCCCAGCGCGCGTTTTCTGAAATTCTGCAAAGTTGGGACCAGGGAAAACTACTGCAAAAAGAAGGCCAGAAAAAACACCCTGGCGCCAATGCCATCATGTCCTAACTAGCATTTCCTTCAAGTGCCAACCTAGCAGAACATTTTGCTGCAAACCGCGCCTCTTAAAGTGCCCGTGAACCCGAGCTATGTCAAATTTGCCAAGGGGACCCCCAGCGCGCGTTTTCTGAAATTCTGCAAAGTTGGGACCAGGGGAAACTACTGCAAAAAGAAGGCCAGAAAAAACACCCTGGCGCCAATGCCATCATGTCTTGACTACAATTTCCTAGAAGTGCCAACCTAGCAGAACATTTTGCTGCAAACCGCGCCTCTTAAAGTGCCCGTGAAGCCGAGCTATGTCAAATTTGCCAAGGGGATCCCCAGCGCGCGTTTTCTGAAATTCTGCAAAGTAGGGCCAGGGGAAACTACTGCAAAAAGAAGGCCAGAAAAAACACCCTGGCGCCAATGCCATCATGTCCTAACTACGATTTCCTTGAAGCGCCAACCTAGCAGAACATTTTGCTTCAAACCGCGCCTCTTAAAGTGCCCGTAAAGCCGAGCTATGTCAAATTTGCCAAAGGGACCCCCAGCGCGCGTTTTTTTTCCAAGGGGACCCTCAGCGCGCGTTTTCTTAAATTCTGCAAAGTTGAGAGCAGGGGAAACTCTTGCAAAAAGAAGGCCATAAAGGACACCCTGGCGCGAATGCCATCATGTCCTAATTATAGTTTCCTTAAAGTGCCAACCTAGCACAACATTTTGCTGCAAACCGCGGCTCCCAAAGTGCCCGTGAGGCCGAGCTATGTCAAATTTGCGAAGGGGATCCCTAGCGCGCGTTTTCTGAAATTCTGAAAAGTTGGGACCTGAGGAAACTCCTGCAAAAACAAGGCCACAAAAAACACCCTGGCGCGAATGTCATCATGTTCTAGTTACGATTTCCTTCAAGTGCCAACCTAGCACAACATTTTGCTGCAAACCCCGGCTCCCAAGGTGCCCGTAAAGCCGAGCTATGTCAAATTTGCCAATGGGACCCCCAGCGCGCGTTTTCTTAAATTCTGCAAAGTTGAGACCAGGGGAAAGTTGTGCAAAAAGAAGGCCACCAAAAACACCCTGGCGCGAATGCCATCATGTTCTAATTAGAATTTCCTTAAAGTCTTAACCTAGCACAACATTTTGCTGCAAACCGCGGCTCCCATAGTGCCTGTGAAGCCGAGCTATGTCAAATTTGCCAAGAGGGGCCCCAAGTGCGCGTTTTCTGAAATTCTGCAAAGTTGGGACCAGCGGAAAGTCCTGCAAAAAGAAGGCCATAAAAAACAGCCTGCCGCGAATGCCATCATGTCCTAACTAAAATTTCCTTAAAATGCGAACCTAGCACAACATTTTGCTGCAAACCCCGGCTCCCAAGGTGCCCGTAAAGCCGAGCTATGTCAAATTTGCCAATGGGACCCCCAGCGCGCGTTTTCTTAAATTCTGCAAAGTTGAGACCAGGGGAAACTACTGCAAAATGAAGGCCACAAAAAACACTCTGGCGCGAATGCCATCATGTCCTAATTAAAATTTCCTTAAAGTCCCAACTTAGCACAACATTTTGCTGCAAACCGCGGCTCCCAAAGTGCCCGTGAAGCCGAGCTATGTCAAATTTGCCAATGGGACCCCAAGCGCGTTTTCTTAAATTCTGCAAAGTTGAGACCAGGGGAAAGTCATGCAAAAAGAAGGCCACAAAAGACACTTTGGCGCGAATGCCATCATGTTCTAATTAAGATTTCTTTAAAGTGCAAACCAAGCAACACATTTTGCTGCAAACCGCGGCTCCCAAAGTGCCTGTAAAGCCGAGCTATGTCAAATTTGCCAATGGGACCCCCAGCGCGCGTTTTCTAAAATTCTGCAAAGTTGGGACCAGGGAAAAGTCCTGCAAAAAGAAGGCCACAAAAAACCCCCTGGGACGAATGCAATAATGTCTTAATTAGGATTTCCTTGAAGTCCCAACCTAGCACAACATTTTGCTGCAAACCGCGGCTCCCAAATTGCCCGCGAAGCCGAGCTATGTCAAATTTGTTAAGAGAAACCCCTGCGCGCGTTTTCTGAAATTCTGCAGAGTTGGGACCATTGGAAACTCTTGCAAAAAGAAGGCCCAAAAAAACACCCTACCGCGAATGCCATCATGTCCTAGTTAGGATTTCCTTCAAGCGCCAACCTAGCACAACATTTTGCTGCAAACCGCGGCTCCCAAAGTGCCCCGTGAATTCAAGCTATGTCAAATTTGCCAAGGGGACCCCCAGCGCGCGTTTTCTGAAATTCTGCAAAGTTGGGACCAGGGGAAAGTCCTGCAAAAAAGAGGCCACAAAAAACACCCTGGCGGAAAAGCCATCATGTCGTAATTAAAATTTCCTTGAAGTGCCAAACCAGCACAACATTTTGCTGCAAACCGCGGCTCCTAAAGTGCCCGTGAAGCCGAGCTATATCAAATTTGCCAAGGGGACCCCCAGCGCGCGTTTTCTAAAATTCTGCAAAGTTGGGACCAGGGAAAAGACCTGCAAAAAGAAGGCCACAAAAGACAACCTGGCGCGAATGCCATCATGTCCTAATTAAAATTTCTTTAAAGTGCGAACCAAGGAACACATTTTGCTGCAAACTGCGGCTCCTAAAGTGCCCGGGAAGCCGAGGTATGTCAAATTTGCCAAGGGGACCCCCAGCGCGCGTTTTCTGAAATTCTGCAAAGTTGAAACCAGGGGAAACTCCTGCAAAAAGAAGGCCACACAAAGCACCCTGGCGCGAATGCCATCATGTCCTAATTAAAATTTCGTTGAAGTGCCAACCTAGCACAAGATTTTGCTGCAAACCGCGGCTCCTAAAGTGCCCGTGAAGCCGAGCTATGTCAAATTTTCCAAGGGGACCCCCAGCGAGCGTTTTCTGAAATTCTGCAAAGTTGGGACCAGGGGAAAGACCTGCAAAAAGAAGGCCACAAAAGACACCCTGGCGCGAATGCCATCATGTCCTAATTAAAATTTCTTTAAAGTGCGAACCAAGCAACACATTTTGCTGCAAACCGCGGCTCCCAAAGTGCCCGGGAAGCCGAGCTATATCAAATTTATCAAGGGGACCCCCAGCGCGCGTTTTCTGAAATTCTGCAAAGTTGGGACCTGGGGAAACTCCTGCAAAAAGAGGGCCACAAAAAAACACCTTGGCGCCAATGCCATCATGTCCTAATTAGGATTTCCTTGTACGCCAACCTAGCACAACCTTTTGCTGCAAACCGCGGCTCCCAAAGTGCCCGTGAAGCCGAGCTATGTCAAATTTGCCAAGGGGACCCTTGCGGAAGCCAATTGAAGACGTCTTTTCTTTTCTTTTCGTCTGCTAAACCCTTACAATTCAACGTTCCGATCTTCAATCTGTTAATTTTGTCCGCACCAAATTTATATGTACGTTATGATTTGTTAATTCTGAATAACTTATTTACCGGGGCAAGATTTCCGTAAAACCCCATACATTTATTATGCATACAGTTCTTTGTTTACGCATCGAGTTTAAAAAGACATCGAAAAAGAAACGATTTTAAGGGCCAAATTCCGCAAAAACGAAATTTAAAATTCATTTTTATGGCGCATTCATCGCATTTAAAATTAAAGAGCACACTAAAACCTGCTTAAAATAATAGCGATTTAGTCTTATGCGACAGTGTAAAAATACTTTAAAAATATCGATTTAGGCCTAAGCAAAAGCGGCTTGCGGTTAGCTATAAAATGTTGTTAAGGTCAGCGAGTATTTTGATTCTGTACATGAAAGAAAATCCTGTGCAATAAGCCACTTCCTCACCTCGGTTGTGTGTTCTCGTATTTTCTCCCTGATATACTTGCGCAAAGCCGCGGCATGAGCTGTTCTGCTTTCATTTGCTGCGGTGTATTTTGTTTCCTCAAGTTCGTTATATCCATCTTTCTCGAGCCCATGTTATAAAAAGCGGGCAGGTTCGATTAACGACTGTATCCACCTTTCGTTTCGCTGAAGCTGGTACTGAAGTGAAGCAATACATCTCCACTGGCACAGAAAGATGACAAACAATCAAAGACGTCGTAGACTTCAGAAGTAGCCAGAGCATTAAAAAATCGAGAAGACCATTGCGAAGATGGTCTTACAGCGGTGAAAAGGTCCTTAATGTAAACGATACCGTGAGCCTATACTACTCTTTGGGTCAGTTTTCAAGTGAACTCAACGAAGAAGACACCAAACTCACAATGGACCCAGCTGGCTAAAAAATCCAATGCATGTTTTCGTGCAGCGTGAAAATGCTTTAAACAGATGAATAAGTAAATTGTAATGTAAATTTTTAGGAATGTTAACGAGTCAAGTAAAATATAAATAATTTTTGGAGCGGTAATTCTCAACTGAGCCTCGTAGTGTAGTGGTGGAAAAGAGAAGCTGGTAAGCGAGAGGTATGCGAAAGGTAAGAAGTTTGAGACCTGCAGGGGAAAAAGGAAAAAAAGAAAAATAATCCGTAAGGAGCCTGGGAAATATAAAGGAGAAAAAGAGAGAAGAATGAAGGTAGGGGAAGAAGAGAGTTGGCAAAAAGACAGCGCGAAATGAAATCCTCTTTTATTCATACAGTAAGTAATAATTATCAATGTATATATTAGGGGGTTCCTACTGTCTTCTCCAAAAATAGAGCGCGTACATAATTAATCATTCTGCATGCATAATAAATGTTGGGGTTATATGGAAATTTTTCCACCGCGGCTCCCAAAGTGCCCGTAAAGCCGAGCTATGGCAAATTTGGCAAGGACACCCTCATTGCGCATTTTCTGAGATTTTGCAAAGTTGCGGCCAAGGGAAACTCCTCCAAAAAGTAGCCCACAAAAAACATCCTGGCGGAAAAACCATTATATCCTAATTAGAATGCACTTCAAGTGCAAACATAGCACAACATTTTGCTGCAAACCGCGGCTCCCAAAGTGCCCTTAAAGCCGAGCTATGGCAAATTTGGCAAAGGCACCCCCATCGCGCATTTTCTGAGATTTTGCAAAGTTGCGACTAAGGGAAACTCCTCCAAAAAGTAGGCCACAATAAACACCCTGGCGCAGGTGCCATGATCTCCTAATTAATCTTTTCTATGCTCAGAAGAGTTTATCAGAATTAGAAACAACTGTAAACAATGAACTACAAGAAGTATTCAGCTGACTTTGTGCCAACAAACTTTCTCTTAATATTGAAAAGTCTAACTATGTTATTTTTCGCCCACCTCAAAAATCATTTAATTATCCGATTAATCTGAAAATAAACAATCAAACACTAATGCATGAAAATTCTATTAAATATTTAGGTATAATGATAGACTCACATTTAAATTGGAAATCTCAGGTATGCTATATCTCAAAGATAATTAAAAGAAATATTGGCATTCTATCTAAAATTCGTCACTAGGTCAATCTTAAAACTCTTACAAACCTTTACTACTCTCTTATATATCCATTTTTGATCTATGGAATTACTGCCTGGGGGAACACCTACAAATCAACTTTAACCCCAATTATCACTTTACAAAAAAGAGTCCTACAAATAATTACTTTTTCTAACTACAATGATCACTCTATCCCACTTTTCAAGGCTCTTGAAATAATTAAATTCGAGGACATTATCTTCCTACATAATGCAATATTTATGTATGATTTCCATTCTGGCACTTTGCCACCAGCCTTCTCAAACTATTTCAAAGCTGTCAATAAATGTCACAAGTACAATACAAGACTTGCTTCCAGGTCTTCCTTTGCTCTTCCTCAAATAAGGACAAATTATGGGAAACTCAGTATTAAATTTCTAGGTGCAAAAATTTGGAACTCATTAAGTGAAGAAACAAAATCTCTCCACGGATTAGCTTTTAGGAAAACCTTAAAAAAGGAAATCATACAGTCTTATTGATATACATTATTTATTTATTTATTTTTTCCTCCCAATACTTAGTCCATGAATACATTGTAAATAGCTTTATATTGCTTGTCACTATTCTTGTGTTGTAATTATTGTTGTAATTATGTGTTGCGCTGGTGTAATGTGACCTTGTAATTTTATTGTCAATATTTATTTGTATTTCTATTCTTAGGTTACTTTTGATGTAATTTATATTAACTTATATTTTCATGACCGTTATTCTTTTCTCTACTGTATTTTATAGATAGCTGCCTAATCTTCTTAGCCATTAAGGTTATTATAGGCAGCTAATACCTTACTTACATGTTTCATACCTTATGTATTACTTTTATCTTAGTTTTCTTTTGCGTTAAACGGCCGAAACATCATGCCTTTGTCACTAAAATTATCATCAAATTGCAACATGATCCGTGCATGTTTTAAATATTTTGATTTTGATAACTTGTTCTCTCCAGCATATCTGCACATATTTTTTCGCTCAATACGTCAGTACGATGTTGTGGTCAAGATTCACTAACATAAAATTGTCTAATTCTGGAATTTACCATTCGATCGCCATGATTACATTTATAGAGCTCTCCCCTCAGGTACTACAAGCAGAGTCTTTGTTTCAGTAAACACTCTAATACGAGTATTCAAGGTAAGTAAGTAGCGTAAAAATACAAAGTGCGGGCTGGAGATTGCACGATCAAAGACTATGAAACCATATTTTACAAAATTATTGCCCTGGACATTGAGTTTGCAAGCATTCTTTATAGATTGACTTAATGCACAGAAGGCAGGTACCTCTTTGTCAAATAAATCTATTTCGCGATTTCGTTTAAAAAGTAAATATGTCAGATAAATCTTTAAATGTATTCGGCATGCTTCTAACACGTACCAAGCTTCGGTGTTCTTTTTGGAAGGAGATTGCGTGATTTACACCTTTACGCGCAGCCCAAACTCATTTGTTTGTAGACCTTCTGTTCGTTCATATTGTTTACAGCCGTTCTCCAGTGTCTAAGTGTGGTTTATTTTGTGGTTTATGCGACAACATGCTCCTTAGTTAAATTCATGTCTGCTTCGGTAGCGCCGGTGAAAACAAGAATACAGAAAGAATAACAAGAATTTTAAAGGGACAGTGTCACGCTATTGTACCATCACTTTAAATGCCAATGCATCAGTGGAAACCTTAAAATAATGGTCTAGTTTTGTTGCCAAAGACTGTAAAAGTGCATTGACAATATAAACTTAAATATTCTGTCTAAGATGGCGAGGATGGAAATGGATTGCACTTTGAAAAAAATGCACAGTTTTTCAAAATTTCAAGCTATCCATCGAAAAATCATCTAAAAATTATTATGGTTAGCTCTTCCTGCTAAAATTTCATTGGAATTCATCTTGCTGGTTCTGTAGGAGCATTTTTGAACGATACAGGTAAAAGGCAGTAATTTTGGCAGAATTGAACCAACAAAAGCTCAAAATCCCGGTGACAGTGCTCCTTTAATGCTGAGCAAAAAAAAACAAGTAAGAGGTTTAAATTAAAAACTTTACCAAAAACTAATGGTTGTCAATGAACTTAGAATAGTTCTTTACATATATAGCGCGGGTGTTCCGGGAAAGCTAGTTACTAGTTTAGTCACTGAAATGCTTAAAATTCCTTTAAAGCCGGTTACATTTTCACTTCCTACCCACCTTACCGATACCCGTTGGAATGTGCACTTCTCATATGTAACGCAATCACTGGAATAATGGCAGGTGCTCAACAGATCGAAACAGAACTGAACTTAAACGAGTTCTTGATGAGAATCCTCTATTAAGAGAAGGATTTTAAGGGCTACCAGTAGACTTTGGGTCAGTTAGAATCTCAGCAAACTGTTAAACTTCTTGTAAACGGCGGCTTACGAGGCGAAAGACAAGATGTCATTACGCGGGCTTCAGAGAGTTGAAATCTGCTTGACTGTTGTGATGCCTCAGAGTGATTTCGTACACTGGTCATCGAAAATGCGGCTGAAAACTACTGATTATATAACATGACGTATCGTGGAACATCCAGTTGTCAACATGACGCGAGGTAAGTGGAATATATCATTAGTTTCTTTTCACGTTATTATGCTAATCAGGACGACGGTGTTTGTTGACAAAAGAACAGCTTAAACTTCATTTTCTAACATTTTACGGTTTTAACTGCCTCAAAGTTCTATTGCATATTTTTACAGATGAGACATTGCTCTTTAAGTGGAGTGTAGTTTTGGGATCTCAAGCGATGTACTTTTGGCGAAATGTTTCTTTTAATTTCGCCTTTTTTAGAGGGTCTCAATGGGGTTAACCTTCCACCGTCAAAAGGCCAAAAAAATAACCGTCAATCGTCAAAAACGAAATATTTTTACCGTCAACCGTCAAATGAGCGAGCCAAAATTAGCCGTCAAATTTCTCAGATATCCTTAAAGGTCCTTAAACGATCGAAACCGATTGACTTAAAAGGGGGCAAGTTATGCTGTTAATAATTGATCGTTTATAATATATCACAGAAAATGCATATTTGTGCTTGTTAGTCTCGAGTAAAACCGGTCAAAAACAGCTAGCGACAGAACTGACTTCCGTCGGTTAACACTTCTGGTGTCGTAAAACGTCAGTCATCAAGGGTCACTTCACATGACCTCGCTGTCGCTGTTCGTTTGCTCTTCCAAAGCACGATGTCGAGTATTGTGAAGGCGGTCATTAGTATATATCGAAGAGGGGAGGAAAAACCGATCGAGAGGTATAAAGCGCGCATTTCAGTTACTGAAGACAGTACAAAACAAGGTATCGACAATTTTAAAAAACACCTAGCCGACTTTCTGGGACTCAAAGAGCAAGCCAGCAAACTTGGCCTCGGGTCATTTGGCCTAAAACTTTACCGACTGGTGAAGGGAAACGGTAAGACAGAAAATTACAGCATTCTAACACAGCAGCAGTACACCGATTGGTGGAGCAGGCGCTTAATACGTCCAGCGGTATGTGTATTACGCTAATAATACACATAGTTGCCATAGTTGAAGACCAATAACCTTATTTTTAGAGCACAAATTATAGGATTAATTCCAGTATTCAAATATGAGAAAAATTATATCGTTTTATTAAACCTTACAGCCACATTTGTGCTTTAAATTCGTGTGATAAACGTCATTCCGAAAAATTAACCGTCCACCGTCAAATGACCTAAAATTTAACCATCAAAACGACTTATTTTTAACCGTCAACCGTCAAAGGGACCCCCCACCTCCCCCCCCCCCATTGAGACCCTCTTTTTGTGGCGCTTCATGAGTAGTTCGAAAGGGAAAAAAATTAAAATTCTGTAAAAAAATCAGATGTTGATCAAATTCCCAAAACAGCCTCTCAAAGTAACAAGAAACATTTGCCTGTCTCGAATAAAGGGTTTTTATTCGGATTTATAACATTTTATTTGTATGGCAAATTGTTAAAAAATGTGCCCTAAAATGGCCGCTGAAAGCCCTCTCAGAGGGGCAAAACCAAGATGGTCGTCCCAGCGCTAGAATACAAATCGAATTGAACTGAAAGTTATATTTTTGTGAATCACTTATCTAGACCATTGATCTGAGAAAGCTTGGGGATTTTCATTTTTTCTCGTGCAAGACCATAGTTGATAATTACAGAGGGCGGCTCTTAAATGACAGAGAAACTATTTCTGATAAGTATCTATTATTATTGGTAACAAAGCGCGTTTACAGAGAAAAGACAGTCTTGACCCGAACAATGTTTACAACAATTAAATTCAATGATATTTATTTTATAGACCCTCTGTTGTTCAACCTCGAAGAAAATTAAAGCATTGATATTTTACATCTTTGGGTTAGGGTTAGGGTTAGCAAGCAACTCCATCAATGTCTACCTGTTGTTTTTGTTTTGGAATTTATGCAGTAACTTCCTAATTAGGTTGAATGGTTTCAGACAAAATTTTAAAACTCGCTACTCCCTGCTAGAAATCCAGTACTCCTCGCTACAAGTTGAGATAATTTCGTTCTTTTAAAACTAAAATATGAAATTCAACAAAAAAGTGCAGCCCGTATTCTCTTGTTGAGCGGTTTTTTACATTTTTTACAATCAACAGTATCAGTCGAATCCCGCTCAGAGCCTGAAAATTTTTTTCAGGTCTCTGTTCAAGTAGTGTTACGGCCGCACTTGCATTAATTACCGTTAGTATCACATTGAATTTGGATGACGCTCAGTAAAGTCTCCGCGGTGATATTTACCTCGTGAAAACCAAAAATGAAAACGAAAGACTTATATTTCAGTGAACCAATAGGCGGAAAAATATTATCGCTAGAAATTTGTTTCTGGAGGTGGTGCGAGGTATCTTGCATTGTAAATCATTTTTAAACTTTATCCTGTAGCAGATTTAAGGCGGGGGTACACGTGAATTTAAGTGAAATTTTGGTAAGTTTAAAGAGAGGTTGAAAGGGAAAAAAAAGGGTTATGGAACACCACCAGACAGTTGCCTGACCGCACAATGGCACCCCAGGTTGTTGGGCAACTGTTTGGAGTGTATGAACCAATTTTTAATTTCAAACTCTAATTTTAAAACAACACCAAATCTTCAAAATTTCCTATTTCCATCAATTTTACTAATCCTTTAAGAAAAACTATTTCTCTCCAAATATACCTAAAAATCACCAAAAAATTTACAAAACAACCCAAAACATAGATATGTGAAATGAGCAAAGAGATTCTTGATTGCTTGAAACGTCAACGAGATATTTGCATAAAAAACATACTACCCAGCCAAAATACGGCTTTCATGTGTACCCCCGCCTTAAACTCTTTTATATTTTATGTAGGGAGCGTCCTCGATAGGGATAACCTCTGACGTTTCCGTTTATGTATATTTTACATGATAAATAAACTTCTACTTCTACTTCTATCTCCTAGGCTCAACTAAAGTTGCCCGAGATGTCGGCCATTTTAGACCTCTTTAGAGTCCCAAATCATGATGTGATGATGTCCATCCGTTGCCTCATGCGGGTAAGGAGAGTGTGATCGCTCCATCGATACAAGGTTTTGTATGGACATATCTTTGCATTGATGAGATATAAAATTGATTTTTCGTTTAGCATTGGGTATGAATTCCAAGCGCAGGCTTCGAGATTTGTTTTTTCCTTCTTTGGTATAATTTAGGAGATCTTAGAAATAAAAAAAACTATATGTTAACCTTGGAATCACTATATCGCGAGAACTGCATCACGTATCGTCTGATCAACGAAGTTAAGCCCTGTTCGGCGGGGCTCCTACTTAGCTGGGTGACCAAATGCGAATACCCCGTGTAGTAATGATTTCTTTTTTTTCCTTTTCTTTTTTCCCTTGCCCTTTCCAGATGGATAATGGATATCAAAGACTGTCAACAACACGATAAACTTCATATTGGTAACCATGTCATATAGATAGTTTTTGTTTCACCAGTATCTCTCTAGAGAAGTTAAAAACACCATTTGAAAGCTAGCTGAGTGTAGAGTCCGCACTCGATAACGATTTAGAGGCCAAAATACGTTGAACAACAAAAAAAGTCATGCCGCATTTCACTAGTTACCACGGTCGAATTGAAACACGGTTCATTTATCCGCCATTTGAAAGTTAGATAAATGTAGATTTTGCAGTATGTTACGATCTAGAGGTTACAATACGTTAAACACCCAAAACATCATGCCGTATTTCACTGTAGTTGCCGCGCTCGAATTGAAATACGATTTATTTATCATTGGAATTCACCATGCTAATCGACTTAAGTGATTATCTTTTATCGACTACAACTCTACAGTTCTCTAAGTTAAATACGCAAATTGAAAGCTAGATAAATATAGATTTCGCAGTACGTAACGACTAATAGGCGGTGAAAACATCACGCCATATCTTATTGTAGGTTCCGCGGTCGAATTGCAACACAATTCATTTATCGTTGAAAGTCACAATGCTAACCGACTATAGAAAAAAATTTTCTCCATTTCAACTCCACAGATTTCTCAGTTTAAGATGTCATTTGAAAGCTAAGTAAATGCGAAATCCGAAGTATGCATCGACTTATAAAATAGGAAACTGGCAAGAATTATAACTCATAAGTTTTCGCTTGTAATAAATGCTTAATTACAGTTTTAGAAAACTTCGTCCTTTCAAGAGAAGGCGCTAGAAATCAAAACATAACTGCTTCTTTCCTGATTTCAATGATCTCTTGGAACGCTTAAAGTTTTCGTAAATTGTCTTCGTTCGTTCAAAACTAACATAGGAAATTCAACAAACACTTGCAGCCTATTATCTTGTTGAGCAGTTTGACAATTTTTTAACAATCAACAGTATAACATTGCATTTGGGTCACGCTCATAAACGATTCGACGATAATACTTGGTACTTCGTGAAAACCGAAACTGAAAACGAAAGACTTATATTTCAGTAAACTAATAGACGGCCAAATATTATCGGTAAAGGTAAGTTTCTGGATAAGGTGCAAAGTATCTCCAAGGCTAAACTAAACTTGCCCGAGATTTAGGCCATTTTAGACCGCTTGAGAGGCAAAATGATGATGTGGTGATATCCTTCCATTGCCACATGCGGGTATGGAGAGTGTGATCACTCCATCGATGTAAGGTTTTGTATGGACAAATCTTTAATGAGATATAAAACTGATTTTTGCTAAGGCACGGGGTATCAATTCCAGGCACAGGCTTCGAGATTTGTTTTATCCTTCTTTGTTATCCTTTAGGAGATCCTAGAAATAAAAAAAAAACTATGTTGAGCGTGAAATCCATATACCCCAAGGACCGCATCGCGTATCGTCTGATCAACGAAGTTAAGCCCTGTTCGGCGGGGTTCTTACTTGGCTGGGTGACCGAATGCGAATACCCCGTGTAGTAATAATTTCTTTTTTCCTTTTCCTTTTTCCCTTTCCCTTTCCAGATCGATATCAAAGACTATAGATCTCTTAGTTCTGTGTGATGTCTTTCCTTCCATTCATCAGTTATTTTTTCATATAACTCTTGCCGTGTTTCTGGCCTGCCAAACTGCAGCATGATCAAGATAAGTTCAAAGTTCAACAACTCGATTAACTTCACATTGAGAACCATGTCATCTAGATAGTTTTTGTTTGGCCAGTATATCTCTAGAGATTTCAAAGTTAAATACGCCATTTGAATGCTAGGTGGTGTAGAGTCCATATTCGATAACGATTTAAAGGCCAAAATACGTTAAACAACAAAAAAGCATGCCGCACTTCACTAGTTACTACGGTCGAATTGAAACATGGTTCATTTATCACTTAAATTCACAGTGCTTACCGACTTGACCACAACTTCTACAGTGTTGTAAGTTAAATACGCAAATTGAAAGCTAGATAAATGTAGATTTCGCAGTACGTAACGACTTATAGGCTACGATACGTCAAACGGTGAAAACATCACGACATCTATCTTACTGTAGGTTCCGCGGTCGAATTACAACACAATTCATTTATCGTTGAAAATCACAATGCTAACCGACTATATTAAAAAGTTTTTCTCCATTTCAACTCCACAGATTTCTCAGTTTAAGATGTCATTTGAAAGCTAAGTAAATGCGAATTCCGAAGTATACATCGACTTATAAAATAGGAAACTGGCGAGAATTATAACTCATAAGTTTTCGCTTGTAATAAACGCTTCTATATAGTTTTAAAATAATCGTCCTTTCAACAGAAGGCGCTAGAGATCAAATCACATAACTGCTTCTTTCCTGATTTCAATGGTCTCTTGGAACGCTTAAAGTTTTCTTGATTTTCTTCGCTCGTTCAAAACTAAGATAGGAATTTCAACAAACACGTGCAGCCTATTATCTTGTCGAGCGGTTTGACAATTTTAACAATCAACAGTATAACATTGTATTTGGGTCACGCTCATTACCGATTCGGCGGGGATATTTGGTACCTCGTGAAAACCGAAAATAAATACGAAAGACTTATATTTCAGTGAACCAATAGGCGGAAAAATATTATCCCTAGAAATACGTTTCTGGAGGTGGTGCGAAGTATCTCCTAGGCTCAACTAAAGTTGGCCGAGATGTCGGCCATTTCAAACCGCTTGAGAGGCCAAAATCATGATGTGGTGATATCCTTCCATTGCCTCATGCGGGTAGGGAGAGTATGATCGCTCCATTGATATAAGGTTTTGTATGTACACATGAGATATAAAACTGATTTTTGCTAAGGCACGGGGTATCAATTCCAGGCACAGGCTTCGAGATTTGTTTTATCCCTCTTTGTTATCCTTTAGGAGATCCTAGAAATAAAAAAAAAAACTGTGTTGAGCGTGAAATCCATATACCCCAAGGACCGCATCGCGTATCGTCTGATCAACGAAGTTAAGCCCTGTTCGGCGGGGTTCTTACTTGGCTGGGTGACCGAATGCGAATACCCCGTGTAGTAATAATTTCTTTTTTCCTTTTCCTTTTTCCCTTTCCCTTTCCAGATCGATATCAAAGACTATAGATCTCTTAGTTCTGTGTGATATCTTTTCTTCCATTCATCAGTTATTTTTTCATATAACTCTTGCCGTGTTTCTGGCCTGCCAAATTGCAGCATGATCAAGATAAGTTCAAAGTTCAACAACTCGATTAACTTCACATTGAGAACCATGTCATCTAGATAGTTTTTGTTTGGCCAGTATATCTCTAGAGATTTCAAAGTTAAATACGCCATTTGAAGGCTAGGTGGTGTAGAGTCCATATTCGATAACGATTTAAAGGCCAAAATACGTTAAACAACAAAAAAGGCATGCCGCATTTCACTAGTTACTACGGTCGAATTGAAACATGGTTCATTTATCACTTAAATTCACAGTGCTTACCGACTTGACCACAACTTCTACAGTGTTGTAAGTTAAATACGCAAATTGAAAGCTAGATAAATGTAGATTTCGCAGTACGTAACGACTTATAGGCTACGATACGTCAAACGGTGAAAACATCACGACATCTATCTTACTGTAGGTTCCGCGGTCGAATTACAACACAATTCATTTATCGTTGAAAATCACAATGCTAACCGACTATATTAAAAAGTTTTTCTCCATTTCAACTCCACAGATTTCTCAGTTTAAGATGTCATTTGAAAGCTAAGTAAATGCGAATTCCGAAGTATACATCGACTTATAAAATAGGAAACTGGCGAGAATTATAACTCATAAGTTTTCGCTTGTAATAAACGCTTCTATATAGTTTTAAAATAATCGTCCTTTCAACAGAAGGCGCTAGAGATCAAATCACATAACTGCTTCTTTCCTGATTTCAATGGTCTCTTGGAACGCTTAAAGTTTTCTTGATTTTCTTCGCTCGTTCAAAACTAAGATAGGAATTTCAACAAACACGTGCAGCCTATTATCTTGTCGAGCGGTTTGACAATTTTAACAATCAACAGTATAACATTGTATTTGGGTCACGCTCATTACCGATTCGGCGGGGATATTTGGTACCTCGTGAAAACCGAAAATAAATACGAAAGACTTATATTTCAGTGAACCAATAGGCGGAAAAATATTATCCCTAGAAATACGTTTCTGGAGGTGGTGCAAAGTATCTCCTAGGCTCAACTAAAGTTGGCCGAGATGTCGGCCATTTCAAACCGCTTGAGAGGCCAAAATCATGATGTGGTGATATCCTTCCATTGCCTCATGCGGGTAGGGAGAGTATGATCGCTCCATTGATATAAGGTTTTGTATGTACACATGAGATATAAAACTGATTTTTGCTAAGGCACGGGGTATCAATTCCAGGCACAGGCTTCGAGATTTGTTTTATCCCTCTTTGTTATCCTTTAGGAGATCCTAGAAATAAAAAAAAAAACTGTGTTGAGCGTGAAATCCATATACCCCAAGGACCGCATCGCGTATCGTCTGATCAACGAAGTTAAGCCCTGTTCGGCGGGGTTCTTACTTGGCTGGGTGACCGAATGCGAATACCCCGTGTAGTAATAATTTCTTTTTTCCTTTTCCTTTTTCCCTTTCCCTTTCCAGATCGATATCAAAGACTATAGATCTCTTAGTTCTGTGTGATATCTTTTCTTCCATTCATCAGTTATTTTTTCATATAACTCTTGCCGTGTTTCTGGCCTGCCAAATTGCAGCATGATCAAGATAAGTTCAAAGTTCAACAACTCGATTAACTTCACATTGAGAACCATGTCATCTAGATAGTTTTTGTTTGGCCAGTATATCTCTAGAGATTTCAAAGTTAAATACGCCATTTGAAGGCTAGGTGGTGTAGAGTCCATATTCGATAACGATTTAAAGGCCAAAATACGTTAAACAACAAAAAAGGCATGCCGCATTTCACTAGTTACTACGGTCGAATTGAAACATGGTTCATTTATCACTTAAATTCACAGTGCTTACCGACTTGACCACAACTTCTACAGTGTTGTAAGTTAAATACGCAAATTGAAAGCTAGATAAATGTAGATTTCGCAGTACGTAACGACTTATAGGCTACGATACGTCAAACGGTGAAAACATCACGACATCTATCTTACTGTAGGTTCCGCGGTCGAATTACAACACAATTCATTTATCGTTGAAAATCACAATGCTAACCGACTATATTAAAAAGTTTTTCTCCATTTCAACTCCACAGATTTCTCAATTTAAGATGTCATTTGAAAGCTAAGTAAATGCGAATTCCGAAGTATACATCGACTTATAAAATAGGAAACTGGCGAGAATTATAACTCATAAGTTTTCGCTTGTAATAAACGCTTCTATATAGTTTTAAAATAATCGTCCTTTCAACAGAAGGCGCTAGAGATCAAATCACATAACTGCTTCTTTCCTGATTTCAATGGTCTCTTGGAACGCTTAAAGTTTTCTTGATTTTCTTCGCTCGTTCAAAACTAAGATAGGAATTTCAACAAACACGTGCAGCCTATTATCTTGTCGAGCGGTTTGACAATTTTAACAATCAACAGTATAACATTGTATTTGGGTCACGCTCATTACCGATTCGGCGGGGATATTTGGTACCTCGTGAAAACCGAAAATAAATACGAAAGACTTGTATTTCAGTGAACCAATAGGCGGAAAAATATTATCCCTAAAAATACGTTTCTGGAGGTGGTGCGAAGTATCTCCTAGGCTCAACTAAAGTTGGCCGAGATGTCGGCCATTTCAAACCGCTTGAGAGGCCAAAATCATGATGTGGTGATATCCTTCCATTGCCTCATGCGGGTAGGGAGAGTATGATCGCTCCATTGATATAAGGTTTTGTATGCACACATGAGATATAAAACTGATTTTTGCTAAGGCACGGGGTATCAATTCCAGGCACGGGCTTCGAGATTTGTCTTATCCCTCTTTGTTATCCTTTAGGAGATCCTAGAAATAAAAAAAAACTATGTTGAGCGTGAAATCCATATACCCCAAGGACCGCATCGCGTATCGTCTGATCAACGAAGTTAAGCCCTGTTCGGCGGGGTTCTTACTTGGCTGGGTGACCGAATGCGAATACCCTGTGTAGTAATAATTTCTCTTTTCCTTTTCCTTTTTCCCTTTCCCTTTCCAGATCGATATCAAAGACTATAGATCTCTTAGTTCTGTGTGATGTCTTTCCTTCCATTCATCAGTTATTTTTTCATATAACTCTTGCCGTGTTTCTGGCCTGCCAAACTGCAGCATGATCAAGATAAGTTCAAAGTTCAACAACTCGATTAACTTCACATTGAGAACCATGTCGACATCTAGATAGTTTTTGTTTGGCCAGTATATCTCTAGAGATTTCAAAGTTAAATACGCCATTTGAATGCTAGGTGGTGTAGAGTCCATATTCGATAACGATTTAAAGGCCAAAATACGTTAAACAACAAAATATCATGCCGCATTTCACTAGTTACCGCGGTCGAATTGAAACATGGTTCATTTATCGCTTAAATTCACAGTGCTAACCGACTTAAATAAAAAGGATTTATTCTCCACTACAACTCAACAGACCTCTAAGTTAAATACGCCATTTAAAAGCTAGATAGTGTAGATTGTGCAGTATGTCACGATTTAGAGGCTACAATACGTTAAACGCCCAAAACATCTTGCCGTATTTCACTGTAGTTTCCACGCTCAAATTGTAGAACGATTCATTTATCATTGAAATTCACCATGGTAATCTATTTGAGTAGTTAATTTTTTCCACTACAACTCCACAGATTTCTAAGTTAAATTCGTCAAGATATATCAATGTAGAATTTGTAGTACATAACGATTAACAGGCTAAGATACTTCAAATGGCGAAAACATCACGCCATATTTTACTGTAGGTTCCGCCGTCGAATCACAACACAATTCAATTATCGTTGAAATTCACAATGCTAGCCGATCATAGTAAGAACATTTTTCTCCATTACCAGTCCACAAATTTCCAAGTTTAAGATATCATTTGAAAGCTAAGTAAATGCAAACTCTGCAGTATGCGGCGAGAGTTATAAGCCATAAGTTTTCGCTTCTTATAAATGCGTCATTGTAAATCAATATGTACGTAAAGCAAAATCAAACCGCTCCTGTTTAGAATCTGTGTTCGTAGAAAATAAAGTAAAATAGGTAAGATTTTGCTTCCTTTCAAGTTGTTTACAAGTCATCTAAGTGTTGTTTGTTTTGTGTTTTATTCGATAACATGCATAACATTTTTTGCCGCTCTCAGACATAGCGCTAGCCAACGTCGCCAACGAGAATAGCACATTGCCGGAAAATAGTTTATCGCATTTAGAGTTGCCCATTTAATGAGGCCCAAAGCTAACAATAGTTAACTAAAAATACGAAAGCCGCGAGAATAATGCCGATAAATATCTAGCGCTTGCTGTGTCGATTAACAACAACGTATCTAAAGAAAGTGGATACATCTGTTAGGGTTGGCTCTGTTAGGGTTGGCTCTGTTAGGGTTGGCTCTGTTAGGGTTGGCTCTGTTAGGGTTGGCTCTGTTAGGGTTGGCTCTGTTAGGGTTGGCTCTGTTAGGGTTGGCTCTGTTAGGAAGGGTTGAGTGTAAGTTTCAGGGTTTTAGGCCGAGGTTTAAACTTGAGGTTTAGGGTTAGGGTCAGGACCCTTTCTCCGAGTTTCAATAATTCCTTGGTCCTTGCCGTTCTAGTCAAGAAGAGGGCACCAGTGTGTCTGTCTTTGTCGTTACATCGAGGCTCTTGCTGACCTGTTTTTGTCTGTTTTGCTTTGAACAGTTGAACAGTTGAACGGTTGAACAGTTGAACAGTTGAACAGTTGAACAGGACCGGGCTAACCTGACACGATTAGAGTCAGTTGCTGCAGAGGTCTTAACTCACTGGCGTGGTAAGGTCAACGTCCTCTGATTGATTACCAACCACTGCAGACTTTGCCAAATCTGGTGGATCAAGAGAACCATCATTAAGCAACATTGAACTTATCATCTGAAAGACCATTTGAACGACATAGGATAACGTCAAGGAGAGAGAGAGACACACGCAATTACCACCACGATAATACCATAATATTACAATAATAAGGCGCTTATTATAACAGTAAGCTTGTAACTTAGGAGGGGTCATAGTTAGTTTGTTAAAATGGCTTGTCTATTTGGCAACTTAGTACCGGTCAGGCGGGGAGAGGAAATATTCTACTGTTTCTTAGAAGCCAGGGTAAAGTTGTTTTCTAGCGTAGACGACGCACGTCTCGGTTACGCCATGAGTTTTCTAGGCACGGACGTGCTTGCGTGCACAGAATCAGAACTTTCGCTCCTAGGGAGAACGCTTCCCTCTGTATTTGCACCCTTCAAATTGCTCAGCGAACAAAATCTGGTACGCCTTCACAGATTGCTGCTGTTAGATTTCGGTCAGGTAGAGAGCAAAAGGCCTAGCCAGTTTAGCCCAGTTCAGTTTCCGTTTGCCGGCAATCAGCCAGCAGCAGCCCAACTCGCCTTGCCGGGCACGTCGTCGTCGTCGTCAAGCCCGGCTTGGCACGTTCAGCAGAGCGGCGCGGTCCGAGACACCCAGCAAAAGCAGGAAAGCGAAACCTCTGACCACGACGGGCCCAGACTAGGATCCGTTTCCGAGATAGAGCCCGAGCCTGTAGAGGCGGACGGCCGACACCTTGCCGCCGGGGCTTTCTCCAGCGTTCCGGAAGAATCTGACCAGGCCGGCCGGTCCGGCGAAACCTCTAGGCTAGAGCACGCTACCTCGACAGACGCTCGCGAGGAGGAGGTCAAAAGTAAAAAGGCCGGCGTCACTTTGTCCGAAGCCGAAATGTCGCCTGGCCTGCGTTCCGAGTTCTCCGAAATAAGAAAATTTTACTCCGACGAACTAAATTGCAATCGCGAGGGAGCCGCCCTGCAGAATAACACCATCGACAAAATGTTGGAGCGAACCTCCATCTTTTTGTGGTATTTGAAACACGTCAAAAAGCTCGAGCCGGCCTTAGTTCACTGCGCCAACGCCCAGCTAGTCCAAGAGTTCGTGCAGTTCATGATGGCGAGGCGAGGCACGAAACCGGTCACCTGCAGCCGATACATTTCGGCCCTGATCAACGTCCGCAAGGTGCGGCTGGACTCGGAATGTCAAGAGGCGTCGAGCGAGGCGCTGGAGAAGGTCAGAGCCATTCAAAGGCAACTGGAGCGTTTGGCCAGAAGGGAGCGCGTGGACTCCCTGGCCCGAAAACCCGAGTCGGATAAGGTCGTCTACTCGGAATTGCTCGAACTCTGTCGCGAACTGAAATGGGAAGTGCAGGAGCAGAGCGGAACTGCTCAGGCCAGGAGCTGCATGAATCTGTGCTTGCTGTTGTTGTATTGTGCCGCGAACCCCGGCCGCGCGAAAGAGTACGTGACGCTGCGGATCTACCGGGATCAGGACGCGGATCAGTCCAAGAATCAAAATTTCATATGTTTCAACGAGGACGGCGGCGTGGTCTTGTTCGAAGACGACTACAAGACTCGGTCGACTTACGGACCCAATCGGACCGATCTGACGGCGCTTAGCTTTCTGACCTACTACTTGAAACTTTATCGCAGCAAATTCAGGCCTCTCTTGCTGTGTGGCAAAGAGCACGATTACTTCTTTGTCAATCAGAGAGGCGACGCCTTTTCGCAGGCCTCTTACGGCAATTACGTCGGCGCCTTGTTCGAGAGATATTTCGATCGCAGGTTGACCACCACCGACATCAGAAAGGCCGTGGTCAACTACTTTCTGACTCTGCCTCAGAGCGGCGACTATTCCTTGAGAGAGTCGTTCGCCACCTTAATGAAGCACTCGGTGAGGACGCAGAAACGCTATTACGACGAGAGGCCTTTGGCTCAAAAAAAGAGCAAGGCCTTGGATTTCTTAGGCTCCGTGGCCTCTCGAGGCTTAGGCGAAGGCCCGGTCGAAGTCGTCAGCGACGAGGACGAAGACCTGAACATCGAGTTTCTGCCCGCACCGGGAGAATTCGTAGCGCTCGTGGCGTCCAATTCGACCAAAAGCCATCCCGAAGTCCTGGTGGCTAAGGTCTTGCGGCTTTCCGAGGACAAAAAAACTGCCTATCTGGCAGAGTTTTCGGAGTTAGAACCGGGACAGTACAGGCTGAAAGCAGGCAAAAGCTACAAGGAGGCGGTAGACGCCTTGATTTATCCGATCGACATCGTCTACTCGCACTCCAACGGCGTTTACGAGCTGAGAACGTCCAAAAGCGAGATTCACCAGCAAGTCTATAGGAAGTCGTAACCGGGTTAACTAGTCTAGTCTTAAGAATTGACAAAAAAACAACAAAAACAAAACAAAACAAAAAACAAATACAAAGAATCGAGCGAGCGAAACTCGCCTCTAGTCGCAACCGGGTTAACTAGTATAGTCTTAAGAATTGACGAAAAAAGCAAAGCAAAACAAAAAACAGATACAAAGAATCGAGCGAGCGAAACTCGCCTCCAGTCGTAACCGGGTCAACTAGTATAGTCTTAAGAATTGACAAAAAAAAAATAAAAAATAAAAAAAACAAAAACAAAGAATTGAGCGAGCGAAACTCGCCTCCAAGCCAGAACGCCAAAAAACTGTATATCTTTTTCTTTTGTTTTGTTTTTGAGTAGTTTCGTTTACGTGCCGGCATACATTTGAGCGAGCGAAACTCGCCTCCAGTCGTAACCGGGTTAACTAGTCTAGTCTTAAGAATTGACAAAAGAAAACAAAACAAAAAAAAACAAAAACAAAAACAAATACAAAGAATCGAGCGAGCGAAACTCGCCTCTAGTCGCAACCGGGTTAACTAGTATAGTCTTAAGAAGTGACGAAAAAAGCAAAACAAAACAAAAAACAAATACAAAGAATCGAGCGAGCGAGCGAGCGAAACTCGCCTCCAGTCGTAACCGGGTTAACTAGTGTAGTCTTAAGAATTGCCAAAAAAAAAATAAAAATAAAAAAAACAAAAACAAAGAATTGAGCGAGCGAAACTCGCCTCCAAGCCAGAACGCCAAAAAACTGTATATCTTTTTGTTTTGTTTTGTTTTTGAGTAGTTTCGTTTACGTGCCGGCATACATTTGAGCGAGCGAAACTCGCCTCCAGTCGTAACCGGGTTAACTAGTATAGTCTTAAGAATTGACGAAAAAAGCAAAACAAAAAAAAAAACAAATACAAAGAATCGAGCGAGCGAAACTCGCCTCCAGTCGTAACCGGGTTAACTAGTGTAGTCTTAAGAAAGCAGAAGTTGTTTAGCTTCGGGTACATTAACTCCGTAATCCAAACCTCAATCGACTTTCCCAAAGGTTCGGCGTCGTTCATTGATTGCTCTGCGACGTCTGTTATCCGTCCTGATTTAATAATGGACATCGCTTAGCCGGACGGAAAGTAGACTTTCTGCAAGAAAAAAGACAAAAAAACAAAACAAACGAAAGGAATAAAGATACAGAATGATAGCTAAAAGGATAATAATTGGTACTTAGTTTAACATTTGTTACTGTTTACAATACTGTTTACGATATTTGGTTTGTCCCTAAGACAGACAGACAGACAGCAAAGTACAAGCTGTTTTATTAGCCCTATTGTTAATGAGGACACGTCGTCCGACACACTCCAGGTTGAAAGAAGCAATTGTGATTAAACTTCACTTCACTGTACATGAGCTTGTTTTGGTCACTGAATGGCCCCTAACGATCGCTTCTCTGCCACAGACTTGGCACCTGCGCAGAACTCCAGCCTGGCAACATATTGGTGCAAACCGTTTTCAAATTGACGCAGGCGTTCCTACTGTTTAGTCTAGAGCACCGGCCGACGCCCAATTGCATTTCTACGGTAAAAACACCCGTAACCATGGTAACAGACCGCGAAACTTGGCGCCAACACATAACTCAAGTCTGGCAACATATTGGTGCAAACCGTTTTCAAATCGACCCAGGCATTCCTACTGTTTAGTCTAGAGCACCGGCCAACGCCCAATTGCATTTCTACGGTAAAAACACCCGTAACCATGGTAACAGACCGCGAAACTTGGCACCAACACATAACTCGATACTGGCAACATATTGGTGCAAACCGTTTTCAAATCGACCCAGGCATTCCTACTGTTTAGTCTAGAGCACCGGCCGACGCCCAATTGCATTTCTACGGTAAAAACACCCGTAACCATGGTAACAGACCGCGAAACTTGGCACCAACACATAACTCGATACTGGCAACATATTGGTGCAAACCGTTTTCAAATCGACCCAGGCGTTCCTACTGTTTAGTCTAGAGCACCGGCCGACGCCCAATTGCATTTCTACGGTAAAAACACCCGTAACCATGGTAACAGACCGCGAAACTTGGCGCCAACACATAACTCGACTCTGGCAACATATTGGTGCAAACCGTTTTACAAATTGACGCAGGCGTTCCTACTGTTTAGTCTAGAGCACCGGCCGACGCCCAATTGCATTTCTACGGTAAAAACACCCGTAACCATGGTAACAGACCGCGAAACTTGGCGCCAACACATAACTCGAGTCTGGCAACATATTGGTGCAAACCGTTTTCAAATCGACCCAGGCGTTCCTACTGTTTAGTCTAGAGCACCGGCCGACGCCCATTTGCATTTCTACAGTAAAAACACTCGCAACCATGGTAACAGACCGCGAAACTTGGCGCCAACACATAACTTGAGTCCGGCTACATATTGGTGCAAACCGTTTTCAAATCGACCCAGGCGTTCCTACTGTTTAGTCTAGAGCACCGGCCGACGCCCAATTGCATTTCTACGGTAAAAACACCCGTAACCAAGGTAACAGACCGCGAAACTTGGCGCCAACACATAACTCGACTCTGGCCACATATTGGTGCAAACCGTTTTTAAATCGACCCAGGCGTTCCTACTGTTTAGTCTAGAGCACCGGCCGACGCCCATTTGCATTTCTACGGTAAAAACACCCGTAACCATGGTAACAGACCGCGAAACTTGGCGCCAACACATAACTCGTGTCTGGCAACATATTGGTGCAAACCGTTTTTAAATTAACGCAGGCGTTCCTTTTGTTTAGTTTAGTGCACCGGCCGACGCCCATTTGCATTTCTACAGTAAAAACACCCGTAACCATGGTAACAGACCGCGAAACTTGGCGCCAACACATAACTCGTGTCTGGCAACATATTGGTGCAAACCGTTTTTAAATTGACGCAGGCGTTCCTTTTGTTTAGTTTAGAGCCCATTTGCATTTCTACAGTAAAAACACCCGTAACCATGGTAACAGACCGCGAAACTTGGCGCCAACACATAACTCGTCTCTGGCAACATATTGGTGCAAACCGTTTTTAAATTGACGCAGGCGTTCCTTTTGTTTAGTTTAGAGCACCGGCCGACGCCCATTTGCATTTCTACAGTAAAAACACCCGTAACCATGGTAACAGACCGCGAAACTTGGCGCCAACTCATAACTCGGGTCTGGCCACATATTGGTGCAAACCGTTTTTAAATTAACGCAGGCGTTCCTTTTGTTTAGTTTAGAGCCCATTTGCGTTTCTACAGTAAAAACACCCGTAACCATGGTAACAGACCGCGAAACTTGGCGCCAACACATAACTCGAGTCTGGCAACATATTGGTGCAAACCGTTTTTAAATTGACGCAGGCGTTCCTACTCTAATTCAAAAAGGCTCCCCTCGTTTGAGCCATTTGCATTTCTACAGTAAAAACAGCCGTAACTATGGTTACAGAATGCGAAACTTGGAGCCAAGACATAACTCGACTCTGGCAACACACTGGTGCTTTCCGTTTTTAAATTGGCACAGGCGTTCCTACTCTAAGTCAAAAAGGCTCCCCTCGTTCAAAAAGGCTCCCCTCGTTTGAGCTATTTGCGTTTCTACAGTAAAAACAGCCGTAATTATGGTTACAGAACGCGAAACTTGGAGCCAAGACATAACTCGAGTCTAGCAACACACTGGTGCTTTCCGTTTTTAGATTGGCACAGGCGTTCTTACTCTAAGTCAAATCCTACTCTAAGTCAAAAAGGCTCCCCTCGTTTGATCCATTTGCGTTTCTACAGTAAAAACAGCCGTAACTATGGTTACAGACCGCGAAACTTGGCGCCAACACATAACTCGTGTCTGGCAACATATTGGTGCAAACCGTTTTTAAATTGACGCAGGCGTTCCTTTTGTTTAGTTTAGAGCACCGGCCGACGCCCATTTGCATTTCTACAGTAAAAACACCCGTAACCATGGTAACAGACCGCGAAACTTGGCGCCAACACATAACTCGGGTCTGGCAACATATTGGTGCAAACCGTTTTTAAATTAACGCAGGCGTTCCTTTTGTTTAGTTTAGAGCCCATTTGCGTTTCTACAGTAAAAACACCCGTAACCATGGTAACAGACCGCGAAACTTGGCGCCAACACATAACTCGAGTCTGGCAACATATTGGTGCAAACCGTTTTTAAATTGACGCAGGCGTTCCTAGTCTAAGTCAAAAAGGCTCCCCTCGTTTGAGCCATTTGCATTTCTACAGTAAAAACAGCCGTAACTATGGTTACAGAATGCGAAACTTGGAGCCAAGACATAACTCGACTCTGGCAACACACTGGTTCTTTCCGTTTTTAAATTGGCACAGGCGTTCCTACTCTAAGTCAAAAAGGCTCCCCTCGTTCAAAAAGGCTCCCCTCGTTTGAGCTATTTGCGTTTCTACAGTAAAAACAGCCGTAATTATGGTTACAGAACGCGAAACTTGGAGCCAAGACATAACTCGAGTCTAGCAACACACTGGTGCTTTCCGTTTTTAGATTGGCACAGGCGTTCTTACTCTAAGTCAAATCCTACTCTAAGTCAAAAAGGCTCCCCTCGTTTGATCCATTTGCGTTTCTACAGTAAAAACAGCCGTAACTATGGTTACAGACCGCGAAACTTGGCGCCAACACATAACTCGTGTCTGGCAACATATTGGTGCAAACTGTTTTTAAATTGACGCAGGCGTTCCTTTTGTTTAGTTTAGAGCACCGGCCGACGCCCATTTGCATTTCTACAGTAAAAACACCCGTAACCATGGTAACAGACCGCGAAACTTGGCGCCAACACATAACTCGTGTCTGGCAACATATTGGTGCAAACCGTTTTTAAATTGACGCAGGCGTTCCTTTTGTTTAGTTTAGAGCCCATTTGCATTTCTACAGTAAAAACACCCGTAACCATGGTAACAGACCGCGAAACTTGGCGCCAACACATAACTCGTGTCTGGCAACATATTGGTGCAAACCGTTTTTAAATTGACGCAGGCGTTCCTACTCTAAGTCAAAAAGGCTCCCCTCGTTTGAGCCATTTGCATTTCTACAGTAAAAACAGCCGTAACTATGGTTACAGAATGCGAAACTTGGAGCCAAGACATAACTCGAGCCTAGCAACACACTGGTGCTTTCCGTTTTTAAATTGGCACAGGCGTTCCTACTCTAAGTCAAAAAGGCTCCCCTCGTTCAAAAAGGCTCCCCTCGTTTGAGCTATTTGCGTTTCTACAGTAAAAACAGCCGTAATTATGGTTACAGAACGCGAAACTTGGAGCCAAGACATAACTCGAGTCTAGCAACACACTGGTGCTTTCCGTTTTTAGATTGGCACAGGCGTTCTTACTCTAAGTCAAATCCTACTCTAAGTCAAAAAGGCTCCCCTCGTTTGATCCATTTGCGTTTCTACAGTAAAAACAGCCGTAACTATGGTTACAGACCGCGAAACTTGGCGCCAACACATAACTCGTGTCTGGCAACATATTGGTGCAAACCGTTTTTAAATTGACGCAGGCGTTCCTTTTGTTTAGTTTAGAGCACCGGCCGACGCCCATTTGCATTTCTACAGTAAAAACACCCGTAACCATGGTAACAGACCGCGAAACTTGGCGCCAACACATAACTCGTGTCTGGCAACATATTGGTGCAAACCGTTTTTAAATTGACGCAGGCGTTCCTTTTGTTTAGTTTAGAGCCCATTTGCATTTCTACAGTAAAAACACCCGTAACCATGGTAACAGACCGCGAAACTTGGCGCCAACACATAACTCGTGTCTGGCAACATATTGGTGCAAACCGTTTTTAAATTGACGCAGGCGTTCCTACTCTAAGTCAAAAAGGCTCCCCTCGTTTGAGCCATTTGCATTTCTACAGTAAAAACAGCCGTAATATATGGTTACAGAACGCGAAACTTGGAGCCAAGACATAACTCGAGTCTAGCAACACACTGGTGCTTTCCGTTTTTAGATTGGCACAGGCGTTCCTACTCTAAGTCAAAAAGGCTCCCCTCGTTTGAGCCATTTGCATTTCTACAGTAAAAACAGCCGTAATATATGGTTACAGAACGCGAAACTTGGAGCCAAGACATAACTCGAGTCTAGCAACACACTGGTGCTTTCCGTTTTTAGATTGGCACAGGCGTTCCTACTCTAAGTCAAAAAGGCTCCCCTCGTTTGAGCCATTTGCATTTCTACAGTAAAAACAGCCGTAATATATGGTTACAGAACGCGAAACTTGGAGCCAAGACATAACTCGAGTCTAGCAACACACTGGTGCTTTCCGTTTTTAAATTGGCACAGGCGTTCCTACTCTAAGTCAAAAAGGCTCCCCTCGTTTGATGTTGAGGTAAGATTTGAGTTGGCATAGCCGTTTAGGCATTCATACAATTGACGTGTTCACATACTTTGCCTCCTGTAATTAAAACCAGCATCGTTTGATGTGTCGTTGCACGTCTACTTGTCTGTGAGTATTGCGTAGCATTGCGTGACAAGGCGGTTTTTCGCCTGATTCAAGTATTCCTAGGTTAAGAGTTTTACGTTTTCTAGGCTGCAGGCAGTGCTAGTGCATAAAATATACAAATACATTGTAGTACTTTAAATTCTGCGTTGACATTCGGAAGAAGAAAATTCATCGAGGCATTTTCCAACTTCTTCTAGGCTGTTTTGATGCGCATCTCAGCGCTGCACCACACTGTGTTTTGCATGTGTCATTTGTGTTTTTCGCGCGGTTAACTTTAACTCTTTATTAGGCAATGTTACTTTACACCAAAGACGCTGGGACTCTTTAACGTACGAGTTCGACATATCAACAGAACATAAAACACCTAAATATTGCAGTTTTCATTGCAGCTTCGATGAAAAACTGGATTTTCTGGTTGCCATTACCAGAACACTTTTCGCGCGGAATCCAGGCGATCAGACGCGCACATGCGTGGGAATTTCACTTGCGGATTATTTCCTTTGCTAGATTTGTTTTTCATATTATTTGGCAGAGAAATAACAGTTCAACAACTTAATAAACGAAACAGTGAATCTCATAATCACAGTGCTTGGTTGTTTGGCAGCTAGCATCATTTCTCGACATCAACTGCTTTTGTCACAGAAGTTTTGCGCAATACGTGCTGCTGTGACATAACTCAGGTTCACGTTACAGATGTCTGAGCTTCTTATTGGTTGGATTTGGCGGTATCATGTTCGTGTATAACAACCAAACTCGGCCACGTTTCGGCATTGTTAATATTAGTTTTGAAAGCATTTGTATTCTTCTCAAGCCAGCTCTAGAAGGTAAATTGAAATATTAAATACTATGAGATTCGTGACTCAGTGTCCACGATGTCACTCGCTCTATGTGCTTTATTGACAGAAGTTCTAAAATACAGTAATCTTTTTCCACAGCGCCTGAACAGTGCTGAATTATCGACTGGTATTCAAGCAAGCGAAGTCCAAAAGATCGATTGAGGTAAGAATTCTGTGAGTTGCTCTCCATCTATGAAATTGGGAGTAACAAATCGATTAATCTGAGCTGTTTTTCATTTTGACAGAGCGCATTCCCTGCTGCCTAAAGTACGGATTGCTACACTGGTCCCAGAGTTTCTTCTTGACTTTTCTCCGTGTGAGAGTGGCCAGACAGAGAGCCGAAAAGCGGTGGAAACACGAGTCGCGAGGTGGCGAGAAAGATTGGCTTCAGTATTCCCTATCTTTGGTAAGTGAACTTACTTTTTATTCACTAAGAAATGCAGAAATAGCTCTAACGAAAATGTAGAATAAAGGGATTAATATATTGTTTTTTTTCGCCAAGTCTAAGCGCAAGAATGTTTTCAACACGAACGCGTACGACACTTCTTCCGGAAACGGAATAATTTATATATACACCAAACAAAAGAATTTCCTATCTTAAACACCGCCTTAGTTTTGCGCTGTGCATGGCAAAACTTTAACAGGACAGTTTGTTATTATTCTAAGTTTCGAAGGAGCGTTTGAAGCTCGAAAAGCGCTCGATATTCACTGAATTACGATTTACAAGGAACTCTTTAAATGCTGTCATGTTTTCAATCATCGGACATTGTAAAATATGACAGCAAACAAAGGAATTTTCGATCTGAAACACAGCATTAAGCTTGAGCACTGCATGGTGCATTTCAGGAGAATAGTGTTGTTGATATATGTTAGCTTCGAAAGAGCGTTTAAAATCAAAACATGGTTCAATATTGACTGAATTAACAATGTTGCTGAATTCGTGTCGCGTTCACTGTGTCCTGCGAAGTTTAATCTAATTAAGTGTACGATTCGTGCCGCATTGTATTTACTTTCCAGACCAAGTTGATTATGAACCCTTAAAACCGGCTAGGGTTGAGGATCTAGGGTTATTGTTAAAGGTTAGGGTTGAGAATTTGAGATTAGGGTTGAGATAATTTGTTTAGATTACACAACTTGGTTGCTTAATCCGTGCCGTGATGCTCAAGGGTGGTCGAAAATCTCTTGCGGTCATTGGAAAGTGTACACATATGCAAGCCAAGCAAACAAAATAAGTTCGGCTGTTTAACAGAGTAGTACCTTTAGGCTTGGACAGAGCGTTTAAAAGCCGGAAATCCGTACCATATCGAGCTTCTAGGCTTTTACAAGCGTCCTCAGCAGACAGTGCAGGCTTGAAATGCTTTGTTTACGAAGGCAGCCATGTTTAGAATACCAAGCAGGCAGTGACGTGTCGGTGACGTAGAAGTGGCGGGAAGTGTTGCGAAAAGTAGGTCCGTGTTGTGTTTTTGTTTTTGCGATGAAAATAAATTGTCGGGCTTGCTTTGCAGGTCAGTGCGGCCGCCTGGTGGTTGAAGGACATCGTTAAGTCCGGATGCCCGTAAGTCAAGAGCATCCTTCGAAGAACTGAGGGGTGCTCTGAGCCTCGCTGTGTACAATAGCGCTGTTTTGGGCGCTGGAGGTTAAAGTTGTCGAGCGAGATCAGGTTGATCCAGGCGGCAAGTTGCAAGGCAGTTTTCTTGCTTTGAACTTGTGCAAAGCGAGTTTGGCGGCGTCCAGCGGGGCGCTGCTTTGTGCAAGTTGTGGGCAAGGCGGTTGCTTTGGGACTTAGGTTTTAAATGTGTGTGAGTTTGGGGCTGGGTTGCCCGTCGAAAAATGTGTTGGTGCCTCATGAATAATGCATTTTCTGCTCGATAGATCGATGGGTTGTTTTGCGTGCGATTGCGATGGCCTGCGGGTCTGTGGCCAGGACATGTTGTAGTGCGTGTCAGGAGCTTGTGGCAAGAGCGGTTGACTGAGAGGCAGCGGGCCATGCGGCTGTATAAGGGGCGAAAGTCGTGTTGTGGTCGGCCATGTTTTTTTCGGGGGAAGGGAAAGCAGGGAACGGAGCGGACTTTGCGGGCGCGCGGACCATCGCATCGCATGGAGCACAGCGATGTGGTGGCTAGGAATAGGATTTTGGATCTTTTGAAAACAAAACTTGTTAGCTGAGAGTACGGACTTAGTGCAGGCTGTCAGAGAAATTGGCTGGCCAAACAAGAGAAAGAGAACGAAGGTCGGCTGTCTTAGTTTTCGTTGTTGCAGAACACAATGCTAGTTTTCTCTGGCTAATAATTCTAAGCTCGGAAGCCGGCTGTATTGTAGGTGGTAATTAAAGTAAAGTAAATGACATAGGTTCTGGAATAATCGGGTTTGTCTTAGCACAGTAACCTTTGGAAGACTATAAAAAACAACTCACTTTAGTTTACTTCTCTCAGCGACCCCCTCGATTAAATTCTCAAGCGTTCTCGAGAAACTAAACGTCAAACATCGTAAGAAAGAATGCTTAAAGCCTGCGTTATTGTGTTTTTCACTGAAGCGAAACGTCTGTTGAGCGAAATATGGACAACTTCAAGTTCAATTTTCTCTGGCGGGGTCAGCTTGAGAGCTTAATTCTCGACGAGTTCTTATGAACTGGCTTCCAAACAATAACGTGCCACGAGGTTTTTTTTGTGGTAACTTAATTTTTGCCCTTGTTGCTGGAATGTTGTGTGCAGAAATCATCTTAAGCTGTGGTCGGACTAATTGCATTAAAAGGCATTCGATAAATAGATTGGCTTTGTCTGTCTCGTGTGTGTGCGTGCCAAATGTACACAAAGGTACACGAGGTTACCGCCGCATTGTTTTGTTTTGTTTACGTAGTTAGGCGAGCCGTGGGAAGTCGCCCGAACAGGTTAGGTTTCTAGGCCGCGGCAGCTGTTGCAGAACACAATGCTAGTGTTCTCTGGCTAATAATTCTAAGCTCGGAAGCCGGCTGTATTGTACGTGGTAAAGTAAAGTAAATGACATAGGTCTTTTGGTTTGGTTTGGTTTTCGTTTTGTATCGGATCGAGGAAAGTCAGTCGAGTTTTCACTGACAAGAAATGAACCAGGTCGAACCCTAACCTAAAATAATTAAATGTAGTGGCATTGTATTAAAAGGCGTTCGATAAATAGATTGGCTTTGTCTGTCTCGCGTGTGTGCGTGCCAAATGCACACAAAGGTAGACAAGGTTACCGCCGCATTGTTTTGTTTTGTTTACGAAGTTACACGAGCCGTGGGAAGTCGCCCGAACAGGCGTATCGTTAATAGGGGTTTGCTGCAGCCAAATTATGAACCCTTAGGAAGGGTTGAGGTTAGGGTTTATCACCTAGGTTTGTAGTTAGGGGTTGAAGATAGGCGTTAGGGTTGAGAAGTAAGGGTTGAGTGTAAGTTTCAGGGTTTTAGGCCGAGGTTTAAACTTGAGGTTTAGGGTTAGGGTCAGGACCCTTTCTCCGAGTTTCAATAATTCCTTGGTCCTTGCCGTTCTAGTCAAGAAGAGGGCACCAGTGTGTCTGTCTTTGTCGTTACATCGAGGCTCTTGCTGACCTGTTTTTGTCTGTTTTGCTTTGAACAGTTGAACAGTTGAACGGTTGAACAGTTGAACAGTTGAACAGTTGAACAGGACCGGGCTAACCTGACACGATTAGAGTCAGTTGCTGCAGAGGTCTTAACTCACTGGCGTGGTAAGGTCAACGTCCTCTGATTGATTACCAACCACTGCAGACTTTGCCAAATCTGGTGGATCAAGAGAACCATCATTAAGCAACATTGAACTTATCATCTGAAAGACCATTTGAACGACATAGGATAACGTCAAGGAGAGAGAGAGACACACGCAATTACCACCACGATAATACCATAATATTACAATAATAAGGCGCTTATTATAACAGTAAGCTTGTAACTTAGGAGGGGTCATAGTTAGTTTGTTAAAATGGCTTGTCTATTTGGCAACTTAGTACCGGTCAGGCGGGGAGAGGAAATATTCTACTGTTTCTTAGAAGCCAGGGTAAAGTTGTTTTCTAGCGTAGACGACGCACGTCTCGGTTACGCCATGAGTTTTCTAGGCACGGACGTGCTTGCGTGCACAGAATCAGAACTTTCGCTCCTAGGGAGAACGCTTCCCTCTGTATTTGCACCCTTCAAATTGCTCAGCGAACAAAATCTGGTACGCCTTCACAGATTGCTGCTGTTAGATTTCGGTCAGGTAGAGAGCAAAAGGCCTAGCCAGTTTAGCCCAGTTCAGTTTCCGTTTGCCGGCAATCAGCCAGCAGCAGCCCAACTCGCCTTGCCGGGCACGTCGTCGTCGTCGTCAAGCCCGGCTTGGCACGTTCAGCAGAGCGGCGCGGTCCGAGACACCCAGCAAAAGCAGGAAAGCGAAACCTCTGACCACGACGGGCCCAGACTAGGATCCGTTTCCGAGATAGAGCCCGAGCCTGTAGAGGCGGACGGCCGACACCTTGCCGCCGGGGCTTTCTCCAGCGTTCCGGAAGAATCTGACCAGGCCGGCCGGTCCGGCGAAACCTCTAGGCTAGAGCACGCTACCTCGACAGACGCTCGCGAGGAGGAGGTCAAAAGTAAAAAGGCCGGCGTCACTTTGTCCGAAGCCGAAATGTCGCCTGGCCTGCGTTCCGAGTTCTCCGAAATAAGAAAATTTTACTCCGACGAACTAAATTGCAATCGCGAGGGAGCCGCCCTGCAGAATAACACCATCGACAAAATGTTGGAGCGAACCTCCATCTTTTTGTGGTATTTGAAACACGTCAAAAAGCTCGAGCCGGCCTTAGTTCACTGCGCCAACGCCCAGCTAGTCCAAGAGTTCGTGCAGTTCATGATGGCGAGGCGAGGCACGAAACCGGTCACCTGCAGCCGATACATTTCGGCCCTGATCAACGTCCGCAAGGTGCGGCTGGACTCGGAATGTCAAGAGGCGTCGAGCGAGGCGCTGGAGAAGGTCAGAGCCATTCAAAGGCAACTGGAGCGTTTGGCCAGAAGGGAGCGCGTGGACTCCCTGGCCCGAAAACCCGAGTCGGATAAGGTCGTCTACTCGGAATTGCTCGAACTCTGTCGCGAACTGAAATGGGAAGTGCAGGAGCAGAGCGGAACTGCTCAGGCCAGGAGCTGCATGAATCTGTGCTTGCTGTTGTTGTATTGTGCGGCGAACCCCGGCCGCGCGAAAGAGTACGTGACGCTGCGGATCTACCGGGATCAGGACGCGGATCAGTCCAAGAATCAAAATTTCATATGTTTCAACGAGGACGGCGGCGTGGTCTTGTTCGAAGACGACTACAAGACTCGGTCGACTTACGGACCCAATCGGACCGATCTGACGGCGCTTAGCTTTCTGACCTACTACTTGAAACTTTATCGCAGCAAATTCAGGCCTCTCTTGCTGTGTGGCAAAGAGCACGATTACTTCTTTGTCAATCAGAGAGGCGACGCCTTTTCGCAGGCCTCTTACGGCAATTACGTCGGCGCCTTGTTCGAGAGATATTTCGATCGCAGGTTGACCACCACCGACATCAGAAAGGCCGTGGTCAACTACTTTCTGACTCTGCCTCAGAGCGGCGACTATTCCTTGAGAGAGTCGTTCGCCACCTTAATGAAGCACTCGGTGAGGACGCAGAAACGCTATTACGACGAGAGGCCTTTGGCTCAAAAAAAGAGCAGGGCCTTGGATTTCTTAGGCTCCGTGGCCTCTCGAGGCTTAGGCGAAGGCCCGGTCGAAGTCGTCAGCGACGAGGACGAAGACCTGAACATCGAGTTTCTGCCCGCACCGGGAGAATTCGTAGCGCTCGTGGCGTCCAATTCGACCAAAAGCCATCCCGAAGTCCTGGTGGCTAAGGTCTTGCGGCTTTCCGAGGACAAAAAAACTGCCTATCTGGCAGAGTTTTCGGAGTTAGAACCGGGACAGTACAGGCTGAAAGCAGGCAAAAGCTACAAGGAGGCGGTAGACGCCTTGATTTATCCGATCGACATCGTCTACTCGCACTCCAACGGCGTTTACGAGCTGAGAACGTCCAAAAGCGAGATTCACCAGCAAGTCTATAGGAAGTCGTAACCGGGTTAACTAGTCTAGTCTTAAGAATTGACAAAAAAACAACAAAAACAAAACAAAACAAAAAACAAATACAAAGAATCGAGCGAGCGAAACTCGCCTCTAGTCGCAACCGGGTTAACTAGTATAGTCTTAAGAATTGACGAAAAAAGCAAAGCAAAACAAAAAACAGATACAAAGAATCGAGCGAGCGAAACTCGCCTCCAGTCGTAACCGGGTCAACTAGTATAGTCTTAAGAATTGACAAAAAAAAAATAAAAAATAAAAAAAACAAAAACAAAGAATTGAGCGAGCGAAACTCGCCTCCAAGCCAGAACGCCAAAAAACTGTATATCTTTTTGTTTTGTTTTGTTTTTGAGTAGTTTCGTTTACGTGCCGGCATACATTTGAGCGAGCGAAACTCGCCTCCAGTCGTAACCGGGTTAACTAGTCTAGTCTTAAGAATTGACAAAAGAAAACAAAACAAAAAAAAACAAAAACAAAAACAAATACAAAGAATCGAGCGAGCGAAACTCGCCTCTAGTCGCAACCGGGTTAACTAGTATAGTCTTAAGAAGTGACGAAAAAAGCAAAACAAAACAAAAAACAAATACAAAGAATCGAGCGAGCGAGCGAAACTCGCCTCCAGTCGTAACCGGGTTAACTAGTGTAGTCTTAAGAATTGCCAAAAAAAAAATAAAAATAAAAAAAACAAAAACAAAGAATTGAGCGAGCGAAACTCGCCTCCAAGCCAGAACGCCAAAAAACTGTATATCTTTTTGTTTTGTTTTGTTTTTGAGTAGTTTCGTTTACGTGCCGGCATACATTTGAGCGAGCGAAACTCGCCTCCAGTCGTAACCGGGTTAACTAGTATAGTCTTAAGAATTGACGAAAAAAGCAAAACAAAAAAAAAAACAAATACAAAGAATCGAGCGAGCGAAACTCGCCTCCAGTCGTAACCGGGTTAACTAGTGTAGTCTTAAGAAAGCAGAAGTTGTTTAGCTTCGGGTACATTAACTCCGTAATCCAAACCTCAATCGACTTTCCCAAAGGTTCGGCGTCGTTCATTGATTGCTCTGCGACGTCTGTTATCCGTCCTGATTTAATAATGGACATCGCTTAGCCGGACGGAAAGTAGACTTTCTGCAAGAAAAAAGACAAAAAAACAAAACAAACGAAAGGAATAAAGATACAGAATGATAGCTAAAAGGATAATAATTGGTACTTAGTTTAACATTTGTTACTGTTTACAATACTGTTTACGATATTTGGTTTGTCCCTAAGACAGACAGACAGACAGCAAAGTACAAGCTGTTTTATTAGCCCTATTGTTAATGAGGACACGTCGTCCGACACACTCCAGGTTGAAAGAAGCAATTGTGATTAAACTTCACTTCACTGTACATGAGCTTGTTTTGGTCACTGAATGGCCCCTAACGATCGCTTCTCTGCCACAGACTTGGCACCTGCGCAGAACTCCAGCCTGGCAACATATTGGTGCAAACCGTTTTCAAATTGACGCAGGCGTTCCTACTGTTTAGTCTAGAGCACCGGCCGACGCCCAATTGCATTTCTACGGTAAAAACACCCGTAACCATGGTAACAGACCGCGAAACTTGGCGCCAACACATAACTCAAGTCTGGCAACATATTGGTGCAAACCGTTTTCAAATCGACCCAGGCATTCCTACTGTTTAGTCTAGAGCACCGGCCGACGCCCAATTGCATTTCTACGGTAAAAACACCCGTAACCATGGTAACAGACCACGAAACTTGGCACCAACACATAACTCGATACTGGCAACATATTGGTGCAAACCGTTTTCAAATCGACCCAGGCATTCCTACTGTTTAGTCTAGAGCACCGGCCGACGCCCAATTGCATTTCTACGGTAAAAACACCCGTAACCATGGTAACAGACCGCGAAACTTGGCACCAACACATAACTCGATACTGGCAACATATTGGTGCAAACCGTTTTCAAATCGACCCAGGCGTTCCTACTGTTTAGTCTAGAGCACCGGCCGACGCCCAATTGCATTTCTACGGTAAAAACACCCGTAACCATGGTAACAGACCGCGAAACTTGGCGCCAACACATAACTCAAGTCTGGCAACATATTGGTGCAAACCGTTTTCAAATCGACCCAGGCATTCCTACTGTTTAGTCTAGAGCACCGGCCGACGCCCAATTGCATTTCTACGGTAAAAACACCCGTAACCATGGTAACAGACCGCGAAACTTGGCACCAACACATAACTCGATACTGGCAACATATTGGTGCAAACCGTTTTCAAATCGACCCAGGCATTCCTACTGTTTAGTCTAGAGCACCGGCCGACGCCCAATTGCATTTCTACGGTAAAAACACCCGTAACCATGGTAACAGACCGCGAAACTTGGCACCAACACATAACTCGATACTGGCAACATATTGGTGCAAACCGTTTTCAAATCGACCCAGGCGTTCCTACTGTTTAGTCTAGAGCACCGGCCGACGCCCAATTGCATTTCTACGGTAAAAACACCCGTAACCATGGTAACAGACCGCGAAACTTGGCGCCAACACATAACTCGAGTCTGGCAACATATTGGTGCAAACCGTTTTTAAATTAACGCAGGCGTTCCTTTTGTTTAGTTTAGTGCACCGGCCGACGCCCATTTGCATTTCTACAGTAAAAACACCCGTAACCATGGTAACAGACCGCGAAACTTGGCGCCAACACATAACTCGTGTCTGGCAACATATTGGTGCAAACCGTTTTTAAATTGACGCAGGCGTTCCTTTTGTTTAGTTTAGAGCCCATTTGCATTTCTACAGTAAAAACACCCGTAACCATGGTAACAGACCGCGAAACTTGGCGCCAACACATAACTCGTCTCTGGCAACATATTGGTGCAAACCGTTTTTAAATTGACGCAGGCGTTCCTTTTGTTTAGTTTAGAGCACCGGCCGACGCCCATTTGCATTTCTACAGTAAAAACACCCGTAACCATGGTAACAGACCGCGAAACTTGGCGCCAACTCATAACTCGGGTCTGGCAACATATTGGTGCAAACCGTTTTTAAATTAACGCAGGCGTTCCTTTTGTTTAGTTTAGAGCCCATTTGCGTTTCTACAGTAAAAACACCCGTAACCATGGTAACAGACCGCGAAACTTGGCGCCAACACATAACTCGAGTCTGGCAACATATTGGTGCAAACCGTTTTTAAATTGACGCAGGCGTTCCTAGTCTAAGTCAAAAAGGCTCCCCTCGTTTGAGCCATTTGCATTTCTACAGTAAAAACAGCCGTAACTATGGTTACAGAATGCGAAACTTGGAGCCAAGACATAACTCGACTCTGGCAACACACTGGTTCTTTCCGTTTTTAAATTGGCACAGGCGTTCCTACTCTAAGTCAAAAAGGCTCCCCTCATTCAAAAAGGCTCCCCTCGTTTGAGCTATTTGCGTTTCTACAGTAAAAACAGCCGTAATTATGGTTACAGAACGCGAAACTTGGAGCCAAGACATAACTCGAGTCTAGCAACACACTGGTGCTTTCCGTTTTTAGATTGGCACAGGCGTTCTTACTCTAAGTCAAATCCTACTCTAAGTCAAAAAGGCTCCCCTCGTTTGATCCATTTGCGTTTCTACAGTAAAAACAGCCGTAACTATGGTTACAGACCGCGAAACTTGGCGCCAACACATAACTCGTGTCTGGCAACATATTGGTGCAAACCGTTTTTAAATTGACGCAGGCGTTCCTTTTGTTTAGTTTAGAGCACCGGCCGACGCCCATTTGCATTTCTACAGTAAAAACACCCGTAACCATGGTAACAGACCGCGAAACTTGGCGCCAACACATAACTCGTGTCTGGCAACATATTGGTGCAAACCGTTTTTAAATTGACGCAGGCGTTCCTTTTGTTTAGTTTAGAGCCCATTTGCATTTCTACAGTAAAAACACCCGTAACCATGGTAACAGACCGCGAAACTTGGCGCCAACACATAACTCGTGTCTGGCAACATATTGGTGCAAACCGTTTTTAAATTGACGCAGGCGTTCCTACTCTAAGTCAAAAAGGCTCCCCTCGTTTGAGCCATTTGCATTTCTACAGTAAAAACAGCCGTAACTATGGTTACAGAATGCGAAACTTGGAGCCAAGACATAACTCGAGCCTAGCAACACACTGGTGCTTTCCGTTTTTAAATTGGCACAGGCGTTCCTACTCTAAGTCAAAAAGGCTCCCCTCGTTCAAAAAGGCTCCCCTCGTTTGAGCTATTTGCGTTTCTACAGTAAAAACAGCCGTAATTATGGTTACAGAACGCGAAACTTGGAGCCAAGACATAACTCGAGTCTAGCAACACACTGGTGCTTTCCGTTTTTAGATTGGCACAGGCGTTCTTACTCTAAGTCAAATCCTACTCTAAGTCAAAAAGGCTCCCCTCGTTTGATCCATTTGCGTTTCTACAGTAAAAACAGCCGTAACTATGGTTACAGACCGCGAAACTTGGCGCCAACACATAACTCGTGTCTGGCAACATATTGGTGCAAACCGTTTTTAAATTGACGCAGGCGTTCCTTTTGTTTAGTTTAGAGCACCGGCCGACGCCCATTTGCATTTCTACAGTAAAAACACCCGTAACCATGGTAACAGACCGCGAAACTTGGCGCCAACACATAACTCGTGTCTGGCAACATATTGGTGCAAACCGTTTTTAAATTGACGCAGGCGTTCCTTTTGTTTAGTTTAGAGCCCATTTGCATTTCTACAGTAAAAACACCCGTAACCATGGTAACAGACCGCGAAACTTGGCGCCAACACATAACTCGTGTCTGGCAACATATTGGTGCAAACCGTTTTTAAATTGACGCAGGCGTTCCTTTTGTTTAGTTTAGAGCCCATTTGCATTTCTACAGTAAAAACACCCGTAACCATGGTAACAGACCGCGAAACTTGGCGCCAACACATAACTCGTCTCTGGCAACATATTGGTGCAAACCGTTTTTAAATTGACGCAGGCGTTCCTTTTGTTTAGTTTAGAGCACCGGCCGACGCCCATTTGCATTTCTACAGTAAAAACACCCGTAACCATGGTAACAGACCGCGAAACTTGGCGCCAACTCATAACTCGGGTCTGGCAACATATTGGTGCAAACCGTTTTTAAATTAACGCAGGCGTTCCTTTTGTTTAGTTTAGAGCCCATTTGCGTTTCTACAGTAAAAACACCCGTAACCATGGTAACAGACCGCGAAACTTGGCGCCAACACATAACTCGAGTCTGGCAACATATTGGTGCAAACCGTTTTTAAATTGACGCAGGCGTTCCTAGTCTAAGTCAAAAAGGCTCCCCTCGTTTGAGCCATTTGCATTTCTACAGTAAAAACAGCCGTAACTATGGTTACAGAATGCGAAACTTGGAGCCAAGACATAACTCGACTCTGGCAACACACTGGTTCTTTCCGTTTTTAAATTGGCACAGGCGTTCCTACTCTAAGTCAAAAAGGCTCCCCTCATTCAAAAAGGCTCCCCTCGTTTGAGCTATTTGCGTTTCTACAGTAAAAACAGCCGTAATTATGGTTACAGAACGCGAAACTTGGAGCCAAGACATAACTCGAGTCTAGCAACACACTGGTGCTTTCCGTTTTTAGATTGGCACAGGCGTTCTTACTCTAAGTCAAATCCTACTCTAAGTCAAAAAGGCTCCCCTCGTTTGATCCATTTGCGTTTCTACAGTAAAAACAGCCGTAACTATGGTTACAGACCGCGAAACTTGGCGCCAACACATAACTCGTGTCTGGCAACATATTGGTGCAAACCGTTTTTAAATTGACGCAGGCGTTCCTTTTGTTTAGTTTAGAGCACCGGCCGACGCCCATTTGCATTTCTACAGTAAAAACACCCGTAACCATGGTAACAGACCGCGAAACTTGGCGCCAACACATAACTCGTGTCTGGCAACATATTGGTGCAAACCGTTTTTAAATTGACGCAGGCGTTCCTTTTGTTTAGTTTAGAGCCCATTTGCATTTCTACAGTAAAAACACCCGTAACCATGGTAACAGACCGCGAAACTTGGCGCCAACACATAACTCGTGTCTGGCAACATATTGGTGCAAACCGTTTTTAAATTGACGCAGGCGTTCCTACTCTAAGTCAAAAAGGCTCCCCTCGTTTGAGCCATTTGCATTTCTACAGTAAAAACAGCCGTAACTATGGTTACAGAATGCGAAACTTGGAGCCAAGACATAACTCGAGCCTAGCAACACACTGGTGCTTTCCGTTTTTAAATTGGCACAGGCGTTCCTACTCTAAGTCAAAAAGGCTCCCCTCGTTCAAAAAGGCTCCCCTCGTTTGAGCTATTTGCGTTTCTACAGTAAAAACAGCCGTAATTATGGTTACAGAACGCGAAACTTGGAGCCAAGACATAACTCGAGTCTAGCAACACACTGGTGCTTTCCGTTTTTAGATTGGCACAGGCGTTCTTACTCTAAGTCAAATCCTACTCTAAGTCAAAAAGGCTCCCCTCGTTTGATCCATTTGCGTTTCTACAGTAAAAACAGCCGTAACTATGGTTACAGACCGCGAAACTTGGCGCCAACACATAACTCGTGTCTGGCAACATATTGGTGCAAACCGTTTTTAAATTGACGCAGGCGTTCCTTTTGTTTAGTTTAGAGCACCGGCCGACGCCCATTTGCATTTCTACAGTAAAAACACCCGTAACCATGGTAACAGACCGCGAAACTTGGCGCCAACACATAACTCGTGTCTGGCAACATATTGGTGCAAACCGTTTTTAAATTGACGCAGGCGTTCCTTTTGTTTAGTTTAGAGCCCATTTGCATTTCTACAGTAAAAACACCCGTAACCATGGTAACAGACCGCGAAACTTGGCGCCAACACATAACTCGTGTCTGGCAACATATTGGTGCAAACCGTTTTTAAATTGACGCAGGCGTTCCTTTTGTTTAGTTTAGAGCCCATTTGCATTTCTACAGTAAAAACACCCGTAACCATGGTAACAGACCGCGAAACTTGGCGCCAACACATAACTCGTCTCTGGCAACATATTGGTGCAAACCGTTTTTAAATTGACGCAGGCGTTCCTTTTGTTTAGTTTAGAGCACCGGCCGACGCCCATTTGCATTTCTACAGTAAAAACACCCGTAACCATGGTAACAGACCGCGAAACTTGGCGCCAACTCATAACTCGGGTCTGGCAACATATTGGTGCAAACCGTTTTTAAATTAACGCAGGCGTTCCTTTTGTTTAGTTTAGAGCCCATTTGCGTTTCTACAGTAAAAACACCCGTAACCATGGTAACAGACCGCGAAACTTGGCGCCAACACATAACTCGAGTCTGGCAACATATTGGTGCAAACCGTTTTTAAATTGACGCAGGCGTTCCTAGTCTAAGTCAAAAAGGCTCCCCTCGTTTGAGCCATTTGCATTTCTACAGTAAAAACAGCCGTAACTATGGTTACAGAATGCGAAACTTGGAGCCAAGACATAACTCGACTCTGGCAACACACTGGTTCTTTCCGTTTTTAAATTGGCACAGGCGTTCCTACTCTAAGTCAAAAAGGCTCCCCTCATTCAAAAAGGCTCCCCTCGTTTGAGCTATTTGCGTTTCTACAGTAAAAACAGCCGTAATTATGGTTACAGAACGCGAAACTTGGAGCCAAGACATAACTCGAGTCTAGCAACACACTGGTGCTTTCCGTTTTTAGATTGGCACAGGCGTTCTTACTCTAAGTCAAATCCTACTCTAAGTCAAAAAGGCTCCCCTCGTTTGATCCATTTGCGTTTCTACAGTAAAAACAGCCGTAACTATGGTTACAGACCGCGAAACTTGGCGCCAACACATAACTCGTGTCTGGCAACATATTGGTGCAAACCGTTTTTAAATTGACGCAGGCGTTCCTTTTGTTTAGTTTAGAGCACCGGCCGACGCCCATTTGCATTTCTACAGTAAAAACACCCGTAACCATGGTAACAGACCGCGAAACTTGGCGCCAACACATAACTCGTGTCTGGCAACATATTGGTGCAAACCGTTTTTAAATTGACGCAGGCGTTCCTTTTGTTTAGTTTAGAGCCCATTTGCATTTCTACAGTAAAAACACCCGTAACCATGGTAACAGACCGCGAAACTTGGCGCCAACACATAACTCGTCTCTGGCAACATATTGGTGCAAGCCGTTTTTAAATTGACGCAGGCGTTCCTTTTGTTTAGTTTAGAGCACCGGCCGACGCCCATTTGCATTTCTACAGTAAAAACACCCGTAACCATGGTAACAGACCGCGAAACTTGGCGCCAACTCATAACTCGGGTCTGGCAACATATTGGTGCAAACCGTTTTTAAATTAACGCAGGCGTTCCTTTTGTTTAGTTTAGAGCCCATTTGCGTTTCTACAGTAAAAACACCCGTAACCATGGTAACAGACCGCGAAACTTGGCGCCAACACATAACTCGAGTCTGGCAACATATTGGTGCAAACCGTTTTCAAATCGACCCAGGCATTCCTACTGTTTAGTCTAGAGCACCGGCCGACGCCCAATTGCATTTCTACGGTAAAAACACCCGTAACCATGGTAACAGACCGCGAAACTTGGCACCAACACATAACTCGATACTGGCAACATATTGGTGCAAACCGTTTTCAAATCGACCCAGGCATTCCTACTGTTTAGTCTAGAGCACCGGCCGACGCCCAATTGCATTTCTACGGTAAAAACACCCGTAACCATGGTAACAGACCGCGAAACTTGGCACCAACACATAACTCGATACTGGCAACATATTGGTGCAAACCGTTTTCAAATCGACCCAGGCGTTCCTACTGTTTAGTCTAGAGCACCGGCCGACGCCCAATTGCATTTCTACGGTAAAAACACCCGTAACCATGGTAACAGACCGCGAAACTTGGCGCCAACACATAACTCAAGTCTGGCAACATATTGGTGCAAACCGTTTTCAAATCGACCCAGGCATTCCTACTGTTTAGTCTAGAGCACCGGCCGACGCCCAATTGCATTTCTACGGTAAAAACACCCGTAACCATGGTAACAGACCGCGAAACTTGGCACCAACACATAACTCGATACTGGCAACATATTGGTGCAAACCGTTTTCAAATCGACCCAGGCATTCCTACTGTTTAGTCTAGAGCACCGGCCGACGCCCAATTGCATTTCTACGGTAAAAACACCCGTAACCATGGTAACAGACCGCGAAACTTGGCACCAACACATAACTCGATACTGGCAACATATTGGTGCAAACCGTTTTCAAATCGACCCAGGCGTTCCTACTGTTTAGTCTAGAGCACCGGCCGACGCCCAATTGCATTTCTACGGTAAAAACACCCGTAACCATGGTAACAGACCGCGAAACTTGGCGCCAACACATAACTCGAGTCTGGCAACATATTGGTGCAAACCGTTTTTAAATTAACGCAGGCGTTCCTTTTGTTTAGTTTAGTGCACCGGCCGACGCCCATTTGCATTTCTACAGTAAAAACACCCGTAACCATGGTAACAGACCGCGAAACTTGGCGCCAACACATAACTCGTGTCTGGCAACATATTGGTGCAAACCGTTTTTAAATTGACGCAGGCGTTCCTTTTGTTTAGTTTAGAGCCCATTTGCATTTCTACAGTAAAAACACCCGTAACCATGGTAACAGACCGCGAAACTTGGCGCCAACACATAACTCGTCTCTGGCAACATATTGGTGCAAACCGTTTTTAAATTGACGCAGGCGTTCCTTTTGTTTAGTTTAGAGCACCGGCCGACGCCCATTTGCATTTCTACAGTAAAAACACCCGTAACCATGGTAACAGACCGCGAAACTTGGCGCCAACTCATAACTCGGGTCTGGCAACATATTGGTGCAAACCGTTTTTAAATTAACGCAGGCGTTCCTTTTGTTTAGTTTAGAGCCCATTTGCGTTTCTACAGTAAAAACACCCGTAACCATGGTAACAGACCGCGAAACTTGGCGCCAACACATAACTCGAGTCTGGCAACATATTGGTGCAAACCGTTTTTAAATTGACGCAGGCGTTCCTAGTCTAAGTCAAAAAGGCTCCCCTCGTTTGAGCCATTTGCATTTCTACAGTAAAAACAGCCGTAACTATGGTTACAGAATGCGAAACTTGGAGCCAAGACATAACTCGACTCTGGCAACACACTGGTTCTTTCCGTTTTTAAATTGGCACAGGCGTTCCTACTCTAAGTCAAAAAGGCTCCCCTCATTCAAAAAGGCTCCCCTCGTTTGAGCTATTTGCGTTTCTACAGTAAAAACAGCCGTAATTATGGTTACAGAACGCGAAACTTGGAGCCAAGACATAACTCGAGTCTAGCAACACACTGGTGCTTTCCGTTTTTAGATTGGCACAGGCGTTCTTACTCTAAGTCAAATCCTACTCTAAGTCAAAAAGGCTCCCCTCGTTTGATCCATTTGCGTTTCTACAGTAAAAACAGCCGTAACTATGGTTACAGACCGCGAAACTTGGCGCCAACACATAACTCGTGTCTGGCAACATATTGGTGCAAACCGTTTTTAAATTGACGCAGGCGTTCCTTTTGTTTAGTTTAGAGCACCGGCCGACGCCCATTTGCATTTCTACAGTAAAAACACCCGTAACCATGGTAACAGACCGCGAAACTTGGCGCCAACACATAACTCGTGTCTGGCAACATATTGGTGCAAACCGTTTTTAAATTGACGCAGGCGTTCCTTTTGTTTAGTTTAGAGCCCATTTGCATTTCTACAGTAAAAACACCCGTAACCATGGTAACAGACCGCGAAACTTGGCGCCAACACATAACTCGTGTCTGGCAACATATTGGTGCAAACCGTTTTTAAATTGACGCAGGCGTTCCTACTCTAAGTCAAAAAGGCTCCCCTCGTTTGAGCCATTTGCATTTCTACAGTAAAAACAGCCGTAACTATGGTTACAGAATGCGAAACTTGGAGCCAAGACATAACTCGAGCCTAGCAACACACTGGTGCTTTCCGTTTTTAAATTGGCACAGGCGTTCCTACTCTAAGTCAAAAAGGCTCCCCTCGTTCAAAAAGGCTCCCCTCGTTTGAGCTATTTGCGTTTCTACAGTAAAAACAGCCGTAATTATGGTTACAGAACGCGAAACTTGGAGCCAAGACATAACTCGAGTCTAGCAACACACTGGTGCTTTCCGTTTTTAGATTGGCACAGGCGTTCTTACTCTAAGTCAAATCCTACTCTAAGTCAAAAAGGCTCCCCTCGTTTGATCCATTTGCGTTTCTACAGTAAAAACAGCCGTAACTATGGTTACAGACCGCGAAACTTGGCGCCAACACATAACTCGTGTCTGGCAACATATTGGTGCAAACCGTTTTTAAATTGACGCAGGCGTTCCTTTTGTTTAGTTTAGAGCACCGGCCGACGCCCATTTGCATTTCTACAGTAAAAACACCCGTAACCATGGTAACAGACCGCGAAACTTGGCGCCAACACATAACTCGTGTCTGGCAACATATTGGTGCAAACCGTTTTTAAATTGACGCAGGCGTTCCTTTTGTTTAGTTTAGAGCCCATTTGCATTTCTACAGTAAAAACACCCGTAACCATGGTAACAGACCGCGAAACTTGGCGCCAACACATAACTCGTGTCTGGCAACATATTGGTGCAAACCGTTTTTAAATTGACGCAGGCGTTCCTTTTGTTTAGTTTAGAGCCCATTTGCATTTCTACAGTAAAAACACCCGTAACCATGGTAACAGACCGCGAAACTTGGCGCCAACACATAACTCGTCTCTGGCAACATATTGGTGCAAACCGTTTTTAAATTGACGCAGGCGTTCCTTTTGTTTAGTTTAGAGCACCGGCCGACGCCCATTTGCATTTCTACAGTAAAAACACCCGTAACCATGGTAACAGACCGCGAAACTTGGCGCCAACTCATAACTCGGGTCTGGCAACATATTGGTGCAAACCGTTTTTAAATTAACGCAGGCGTTCCTTTTGTTTAGTTTAGAGCCCATTTGCGTTTCTACAGTAAAAACACCCGTAACCATGGTAACAGACCGCGAAACTTGGCGCCAACACATAACTCGAGTCTGGCAACATATTGGTGCAAACCGTTTTTAAATTGACGCAGGCGTTCCTAGTCTAAGTCAAAAAGGCTCCCCTCGTTTGAGCCATTTGCATTTCTACAGTAAAAACAGCCGTAACTATGGTTACAGAATGCGAAACTTGGAGCCAAGACATAACTCGACTCTGGCAACACACTGGTTCTTTCCGTTTTTAAATTGGCACAGGCGTTCCTACTCTAAGTCAAAAAGGCTCCCCTCATTTAAAAAGGCTCCCCTCGTTTGAGCTATTTGCGTTTCTACAGTAAAAACAGCCGTAATTATGGTTACAGAACGCGAAACTTGGAGCCAAGACATAACTCGAGTCTAGCAACACACTGGTGCTTTCCGTTTTTAGATTGGCACAGGCGTTCTTACTCTAAGTCAAATCCTACTCTAAGTCAAAAAGGCTCCCCTCGTTTGATCCATTTGCGTTTCTACAGTAAAAACAGCCGTAACTATGGTTACAGACCGCGAAACTTGGCGCCAACACATAACTCGTGTCTGGCAACATATTGGTGCAAACCGTTTTTAAATTGACGCAGGCGTTCCTTTTGTTTAGTTTAGAGCACCGGCCGACGCCCATTTGCATTTCTACAGTAAAAACACCCGTAACCATGGTAACAGACCGCGAAACTTGGCGCCAACACATAACTCGTGTCTGGCAACATATTGGTGCAAACCGTTTTTAAATTGACGCAGGCGTTCCTTTTGTTTAGTTTAGAGCCCATTTGCATTTCTACAGTAAAAACACCCGTAACCATGGTAACAGACCGCGAAACTTGGCGCCAACACATAACTCGTGTCTGGCAACATATTGGTGCAAACCGTTTTTAAATTGACGCAGGCGTTCCTACTCTAAGTCAAAAAGGCTCCCCTCGTTTGAGCCATTTGCATTTCTACAGTAAAAACAGCCGTAACTATGGTTACAGAATGCGAAACTTGGAGCCAAGACATAACTCGAGCCTAGCAACACACTGGTGCTTTCCGTTTTTAAATTGGCACAGGCGTTCCTACTCTAAGTCAAAAAGGCTCCCCTCGTTCAAAAAGGCTCCCCTCGTTTGAGCTATTTGCGTTTCTACAGTAAAAACAGCCGTAATTATGGTTACAGAACGCGAAACTTGGAGCCAAGACATAACTCGAGTCTAGCAACACACTGGTGCTTTCCGTTTTTAGATTGGCACAGGCGTTCTTACTCTAAGTCAAATCCTACTCTAAGTCAAAAAGGCTCCCCTCGTTTGATCCATTTGCGTTTCTACAGTAAAAACAGCCGTAACTATGGTTACAGACCGCGAAACTTGGCGCCAACACATAACTCGTGTCTGGCAACATATTGGTGCAAACCGTTTTTAAATTGACGCAGGCGTTCCTTTTGTTTAGTTTAGAGCACCGGCCGACGCCCATTTGCATTTCTACAGTAAAAACACCCGTAACCATGGTAACAGACCGCGAAACT
>CAXHUQ010001002.1:0-16000 GCA_964020085.1 Micromussa lordhowensis | reverse complement strand
ACCAAAAAAGCCCTTACTTTGTAAGTCAAGTCAAGTCATCTTTATTTAAGCAGGGTACCCCCATCAGCCCTAGCCTGGTGTCAAAAGGGGCCCTGCGTAAAATTAAGACTACATGATAAAATAATTCAGTCACCTTGATTTCCTTCATCTTCGAAGTCATCATCTATATCTGAAAAAATGGAAAAGGCCAGAATTATTGTAAAGTACATATAAATGTAATGGCGAAATTAAAAGGTAATAGCAAAACTCATTTAGTTATCGCAGGAGTAATTTAAAAGAATTATAGATTGAAATTATTAGTTGCTGTTTGTGTTTCTTTGACTCCCCCTGGATAAGGTGTTATAGTCTACCTCAGGGTTACCCCAAGTATTTAACTCACTGATGGCTTTGAACTCACTCTCACAGGTTTTTCTTAAACGTTTGTTTGAAAACTTGAATCTTGACATGCTAATTATAATTCGATAATAGCCTGAAAATGCGGTCAGTGAAATCGTTAACGAGCTTGAAGCACTTAAAGTTAAAATAAGGGGAGCTTCAACAGGTACTGATACTGTTCCTATGGCAGCGTCTTAGGTAAAGAAAGTAAATAAACATATAAATAAAATATTAGCAAATGGTTCAGTTTGTTCGATGCCATTCTGTGTAGCACGCACTGCCGAGAGAGTTGTTGTGCACCGATTCATGCTGTAGATATGTCGAAAATACTGTAAACTGTTGCCAACCACCTTAAATTTATTTTTAAAGTCCCTGTAAATCGAGAGAGACAGGAATAAGAGCTGGTATTGCGTCTTGCCAAATTAACATTCTCGTCCCCAGAGGCCGCGCTCCTTTTGGTCAGCACCAAGAAATCACGACCTCTGGCCGACTGTCCCTCTGGCCTGGTCCAACGACATTCTGTTTTTGAATGGCTTTGTGAACACAATAGATTGAAACCAGAACCAATCAGATTTGTCAGACTTGACTCTGAGCATGCGCAGAGTGACGGGAAGTCCGTGAATCGTGGACTTCCGGTGTTGGACCTGGCCAGAGGTCGTGATTTCTTGGTGCTGACCAAAAGGAGCGCGGCCTCTGGGGACGAGAATGCCAAATTAAAGTACCTGACGTCACCTCTGGAGAACCTAGTGCGCATGCCTTAAACCGCGTTTCCTTGTGGCTTTCTTTTTTAATCTATATCTTTTTTACAAAATACGTTCAGTTTTCCTTGACATAATTAGGCAACCTTCAGAATAATGTCTACTTCCAAGGATTTCCCGTCGATATCAAATTGCACATTTTTGTTGTATTTGATTTGCATATTTTCGCGTGGAATTTCATTTCCAGTTCTGTAAAGAAGATTTCGCAGAATGCCGGACTTTTCCATTTTTTTTTCTTCTCTAACAGGTTTTTTTTTATTAAAAATACTAATGGTGTTTTCATTGTACCTCTAAAAGGGACAAGCAAAGTGTCTGAAACAATCATTTCGGTGGCAATAAAAGGAAATTATTTCTTTCTCACAGAAATAGTTAAAACTCGTGTAATTAATTACGAACAATCTGATAAGGTAAGGTGGGAATAATATTCAATACTGTTGTTGAAGGCAAAATTTAGTGACGAGGCCTAATGATAAATTTCAATGTAATCTTGACGTTTCTACAGTACGTCACTACAACCTTTGCTAACAAATTGGCATTTAGACTTTTTTTGCCGTATTTAGCGAGCAAAACATTTGATCGAAATATCTTTTTGGTTCTGTTCCGAATAAAATTTTGAATATTATTGTTCACAGTGTTAAGGCAAACATGATGCTGCTCAAATCTATTTTCTAAGATTGTGTAATTATTAGAATATAACGGACATTTTGATTACTTCTGAAAAATTCCCTCAAACGGTGTTCGCTAAGTTCGTTCTCGGATAAACTTCACATACTATATCTACTGCACACTGGTTGAAGTGTACTGGTAAGGAATTTTTCAACTCTTCTATCCCTAAATTAAAATATAGTTTCCTTTTCTTGACATCTTATTTTGGTTTATTATTCTTAATTTTGGTTTTTAGAACTTGGTGTAAAATTCAGACAGTCAATAAGAGCCGTGGATGATGTCCACTATTCCTGTCATCATGAAATACTTTTAAAAATCTTTGAGTATTAAAAAGAAGAAATTAACCGTTGTTCATTCTTGGAACAAAGGAGGTTATTCAGTTTCTTTAAAAAAAAAAAAGAATTAAGCAATTTGACACCACCAATATGCAAACGACAGGTTCATTCAGTATAGACAAAAAGATGTTCAAAGTACATTTTACCTCTGGTTTCATCAAAGACTTCTCGCACACTCCTGGAACAAGCCATGCTAAACAGAAGAGCAACAACTGCAAATAGAAGTACTGTTGTGATTTTCATCCTTTCTCAAATAGTCTGATCTCTGACCCAGTGCTTGTATTGTAGTTCCGTGTGCTTCACCTCCACGTGTCAACAACGCGGCGTTCCATTCATCAACCGTCTTAATTTATAGGACTTTACGACAAAAGACGGAGGCGTGTAATTATCAAGAGGCGCGCAAATGGAACATCTGCGAGGCGAAGATTATGATTATGATCTTCTATTAAGTAAAACCGCGAAAACGACGCTTAAAGAAGCGTATCTCCGGAAAAGATGTTTTACGTTTTTTAGGTGGATCTAGATGAGACAAAAAAGACTGCGTGTATATGCAAAATATGTTTTAAGACGTTTGGCGAGACGCGGTTAGTTTCGACAGAATCGACTCGCATATTTTACAAGATATTTTAAGACGCATTACCATTCAAATGCGATGTTATCTTCTCGTATATTTTTCTAATTTTGGAAGAGTTAATATATTTTGTTCAAGTTTATATCTCAGTTGGAGCTAGTTGGCGCGTTCTCTGTGATTTAGCCACTTGAAACCACGCAAAACATTATGGCATATCCAGTTGATAAATTGACGAAGCTATGACTAACGTGCGCATTAAAACCAATAACTGAACACTGTGCGGTCATGGGAGGAGATGATGTCATCCCACATACGGCGAGAAACGCTATGAATTAAGAGGTCTACAAAAGTCTCTATTGTTTGTACAATTTCCTGTATCATAAGTATAGATAATTAATCAGTACGAGGGTGGCCGACTTAAAGTGACTCTGCTTAAGTGTAAAGAAAGAAATATTATGTAAAAATGTTTCTAATAATCGAGGATATAAGAAACGTAATTCAAACTACACAATTTTGGGCAATTTGTTCTGCATTTCAGTACCAGTTCTAAAAACTACGAAATCAATTGGCAAACGAAGCCAATCTTCGCTGCCTTAGCCAGATGTAACGGAAGCTTGCTGATGTATAATTTACTTCGTAAAACGAATTTAAACAAAGGAAATAAGCCAGAATCTAATTCTCGAATAGACTTAAACTTTTAATTATCTGAGTTGTGAAAACGTAGCTTGGAAGTGTTATGAGTTTGAGTAAAGTGTTTGAAAGGCCATCGTATTTCAATCAAAGTAAGGCCTGTTCTATTTATCATGAGCGTCAGTTTTCTATTGATAGTAAAACTAATTTTCTCATTCCGATCAAGTTTAATCTCCTATCACCTTACAAGACAATGATCGAAAATCATCTGAAAAGCAGACTTCGTGTTTTTGAGTAGAGTGTTTTTTCGTTGGCACGTACTTTTGTTACACGGAAATGATTCAATTCACTTCAAGTAAAAACATTCTGAGCAAGTTTCGCAAGTTTCGTTTCATACAAAAAGCGTTTGTATTTATATCTTCTTCTATCGCGTTTGTTGTGGTACGGTTTTAGGAAGTCTTTCAAAACGCTACGACATTTTTGAATAGTACATGAAAATCGAAAAGAAATTGCTGTAAGGTTAGCCATTTTCACGAAACAATCCTGCTTAGACTTGGCGCGTGCGACAAAGTGTTTCCGCCAAATCACTATCTCCAAAGAAAAAAGAAAACAGCCTTGATGGGAAAGTAATTGGGCCGTTGGCTTAACACGTCTTTTTTTTCCTACTTTCTCCTACTTTCTCTTTCTCTTGACGAGTTTACGTTCTTTTCAAGACAAGATGTGTAAAGGAAATTTTAAAACCACAAATAATTAGGCATATGAACCTTAAGGACAAAGGTAACAATGCAATTAAGAATAAACAACAAGCTGAGTGGAAATTCGAACGGAAACTCCAAACAACGACTCCACTTTTCCAATTTAACTGCGTTTATCATGATTTTGAATAGAAAGTTGGGAATGCGCAGATTTTTCACCTGGATTGATTCAATTCCAGAATATAGCTATTTATGTTTCAGTTAGTAAAATACAAATATAATGTTTTTATTGCGATAAAATCTAAACGACATACATCAATTTATTCCCTATCATAGAGATGCAAATAAATTTTTTGATATTTTGAAAAGCAAAAATTAGCATACTTTTTTTATCAACTAAGTTTTGAAAAAACGAAAGGCACTTTGAAAATCTACGTCTGGTCTGTTCTGCTCTAGCTAAACACTCATTCAGTGATAGGTTGGCTACTCCTCCATCATAAAGAAACGCACTTTAAAACCTTAATTAATCAAAAGAAACCATATCATATAGACTTATACGTTTTTGTGCTCTTTATGTGGTGAGAAGACGTTTCCCAAATCAGATATACTTGGTATTTTTCTCCAGAACTTGTTAATTCAGGAACCTGAGACAAAGCTTCCGTTTAAGATGCATCCCCCGCTTTATGTAACTTTATAGCTAGCTCTGAAACAAAAATTTGAATACAGCTGTTTAATCGTTCCACGTGGATTGACTATTCCTTCCTTTTGAACAAAATAAATTTCTTTTTTTCTACTATACTTTTATTTTCTTTTTCCTAAAATAACTACTGTATTTATGAGCCGTTTTTACTACACAATTTAAAACGGGAAATATACTTGCTCATCGGCCTCAATATGTTTTGGCCGTGACTACATTTAATTTACCGGCGCGTAAAAATCCGCCTTGCCTACATATCTTACATAGTTTTTCTTCCAACTTAACATTTTCGCTTATTATTTGTGAAATGTCAGGTTCACAATCTAGCCTCGTCTACACGTATCCGGATATTTTTTAATCCGCAACTTTTTCTTTCCGGATACGACTTCTGTCTACACGCTTCCGGCGAATTCGGCAGCGAATCCCGATATTTTTCAATCCGCTCATCATGAATACGCTACGTGTGGACGGGGAAATTTTTGAATGCGGAAAGAAAAAGTTGCAGATTCAAAAATGTCCGGGCACGTGTGGACGGAGCCTAAGTATAACTACGACGTCGACGTCGAGGACAACGCCGGGTAAAAATGAATTTACAACGAATCTCGTGATACTTCAAAGTCATTTAACCCTTTACTGCCCAAGAGTGACTTATATATTTTGCTCTGTCTAACGCCAGGCGATTTTACTCATCAGAGGGAGATCCCTCGGGCAGTAAAGGGTTAAAAAACTATCTCAGTTTAACCCTTTACTGCCCAAGAGTAACTTATAGAAACATTCGAAAACTTACCCATTGTGGATCATGTTCTACAGACAAAGCAAAATTTGGTTATTTCAATCTTTTGTTTAGCGACGTTTCCGTGGCCGTCGTGGTTTTATTAGGGGACTTAAGACCACGACGGCAACGGCAACGATAAAACACGTCAGTGACTATTGATACTCCATTTTGTAACGAGGGGTCTTCGGAAGCTGTTTGAATGGCGCATACCACAGATGGTCACTGGGTCGACCAAGGAAGTTTAAGTTATCTATATAAACCGTGCACCATACATTTATAATAATTACGGATTTCGAGGGAAGAAGTTTTGTTTTCCCGAGAATCTCCATGTTCCCCGAAGAAGAAGGGACAAACTGTTTATTATACAGCTGGACAGCACTACGCATGACACCTGAAAACATGGGGACATACTATACAGGGCAGAAATAAGGGGCAGGTGGAACGCAATCTAAAAGCCGACCAAATCACACAGCGCTGGAAGAGAATGGGCAGTCATGAGTGAGTGGGTGTTACATAGCTAGAGATAAGTGGATAGTAATATGGCAAGAATAATTATCCCTAACCTGTAGGATGCAACCAAGATCAAGGACATCTCAAAATATTTGAAGCACAGTACGAGTACAGTTTCAGTTCAGTTTAAGTTTCTCGAAGACCAATCAGTAACTCCGAACTCATCTTACAGCTGATCTGGAGCTTTCTCGTGGGAAGAAAAAGGCATGACGTCCGCCATTTTTCTTTTCTAGTTGCATTATATTTGGAATACCATTCTGGAAGTCACATTCGGTACATCTATATTTGGAGGCGATCAACAGATCATACGGCCCAACCGATCGAAAAAGGAGAGATTTTCTAGCTAGTGAAATTCTTGTGAAATTCCAAAGAAAACGTGTTCAAATGTTTCATCAATTACTCATGAATTTCAAAATGTTTAGGGAAATATCTTGAAAAACATCTAAAAAATGTGCTAACTTTTGGAAGCGATGCTCGGAAGCTGCTCAGTCGGTTAATTTTGTAGATCCAGCGACCGGTGTCCATACACGGAATGCTGAAAGCAACTGGAGTGCGGCAAAGGAAAAGTTGAAAACAAAAGGGAAACACAAATAGCAATCTTCTTCAAAAATATTTGCAAGAATTCACGTGGCGGCGTTAGTAGGGAGAGCCACACCCGAACAGTTGCTTTCAAATCTTAGAAGTCATTGCGGACCAATATCCCTTATAATTAAACCCTGGAGAGAACACAGATACTCTATAAACCAATATAGTTTACGTCATAGAAAGTGCGGCGTACGGGGTGGTATTCACGAGTTGTTTGTGTCACGAACAATAAGAGAGCAACACGCTTTCTGTTATGAACTGCACAAGAAAAAAAGTTGATCTCGTTTAATAATCCCTGTCGTATCTTGTAGCGTGGTGGGGGGGGGGGGGGGGGGTCATAACTTTTTTGGGTCATACAAGGGGGACTGTTACAACTCTTTTTACAGTAAATTGGCGGAAGGCATAAAGTATCGGTGTATCTCGGGACATAGTAGTGAGGTCTTACACCTAGTACTACCCCACATACCGCTGATCAGCAAGTACTCTTATCGTCTCCAGGCCCCAGTTGTTCCGTACGCTGGATACGCTGTCCACCGGATAAATCGCTATCAAGTGGATAAGTGTTAACAAAACAAACCACGCTATCGGCTGGATGGTGGTTTATGCGGTAGATAGCGTCATCTATCTTTCGAACAACCCAGGCTTATACTCAAAACGTCAGCCGTCAATGGCAATAAAGGACCACAAAGATTTGTAGCCGATTTAACGCGTGCTCTGATTGGCTAATACTAGGGCATTATTCTCCCTTAATGCCCACGGGCCTGCAAAAGCCAAGCAAAAAGCCATATAATAAACAACTTATTAACCTCGAACGTTCGGTCTTTACGGGAAAATCTCAAACCTCGGCCTTGCCGTATTGACCTCGTTATCGCTCGGTCAATACGGCAAGGTCTCGGTTCGAGATTTTATCGTAAAGACCTTATGCTCGGTTAATAAGTAGTTAATAAAGCCAACAAAGGCATTTAGAAGCGGAAACACGTCTAAACTTTCAAAGACCTGCGGTTTTCATGCATTCAGTGCGTTCAAGTTGTATGTTTTTAATTTTTTCACACAATTCTAAACGATCGACATTAATTTATTTAAGTTTCGAAGATTTACTTCCGTTTTATACCGTTTTAAAATGTAGACGCCATAGAGAGTGTTTAAAGCTTTCGTTAAGCTCGATTTCCGCCGCTCTCTCGTGTCCGGTCTGGGGGAGGAGCGCGGACTCGTTTCCCGAACAGCGGCTGGAAATCGAGCCTAAGCTTTCGTCAGATTTACCATTAAGATGCCCCTATTTGGTTGAAATTGAATTTTTAAGTGTAGAAACAATTTTGCATTTAAAATGGTGTGAGAGAAAAGACGTTATGTTTCTCACAGGACGTAAATCAACGTGCGGAATTCCAAGTGTTGTTCGGACGTGCCAAGTAATTCTTAACGTGCTTTAGAAACGATTGCCACAACAAAGCTCGCGACTCCAGCAGGTTTAGACAAAGGCGTATTGAAGAGATGCGTTGAGACTTTAAATAGACGCTTTAAGGCTAGAAAGGAAATGCGAAAAACCATGAATATTTGGCAGCAACAAATGGGGCGTGCCAAACGAGAAATAAAGAAACTGGCACTTTTTCCAAAGTTTCTTTGCCTACAATTGCCATAAGATAAAATAAAATACCATCAATGTTGCATTCCACGTGATAGAACTGTCACACTTGCAGTCAGATCACCTTGTACGTACAATTGATTGCTTTGCATTTTTCAGTTCTTTATTTCAACAATGCCTTACTTTGAAAAGCTTGCAAAGTCAGTGAGGCATTTTTTTTTATAGCAGTCCTCATTGAGGAGGGTGTGATATTCTCCTCGTATTGTGCAACCTAATGAACCAAAGACATGAAACATCCCGAAAAGGACTATAGTGCATTTTAAACATAGCACGCATTTCGGAATGTATGAATTTCAATAGAGATATATAAGCAAGTGTCAAGCGACACACCCATTTCGTTGTTGGTCGACGATGTCTCGGGAAGATGAATGGTCATCTTTCTCTCTGATGTGCTCGCTTCAGGTAAGTTTATGTTTCCTCTTTTCTCTGAGTTGCGATTCATCCTCCTATTTTTTAGCTTTTAGTTGCTTTTGCTAGCTTGGACCAAAACTGTTTGGTACTTAAATATATCAATTCTGTCATGAAGACTTTGACGTGCAGATATCCATGCAGTGTTGGTTGTCGAAATACGTCGGATTTGCCAAAATTAGGGAGCTTAAGCAACGACGACGGTGTCACCGAGAACGACGTCTAGTAAAAAAAGAATTTATATTTTACCAGCGAAATTCACAACTGTCAAGATCTGTTCATTACGCCAATGGCTCTTAAAACGTGCTTAGTTTAAATACGCAACGACAGCGTTCAATTCCAAGTTGAAAAACGAAAAATTAGCCGTCGTCGTTCACGTTCCTCGGACTATGCACAACTTGGTCATTTCACGTTCTTGTTTTGCATAGGACGGCAAAGAAATGTTCGTGCACAGCTATTGTTTTGCTCATTAAACCTTTTGCTTGAACGACGTTGTCGTTGCCCTCGTCGTCGTGGTTTGCTTAAGCTCCCTAATATTTTTTAGGCAGTCGTAAAACTGTCGGTGAACAGTTTCGTTTGGTAATCTCGGTTGTCTAGATCTACCTAAAGCACTTGTTCTATTACAATTTGAAGATTTCCAGATTTGGAAGGTAATATTATTTTGCTTGAAACGGCGAGGATATATTTTATGTTGTAAATTCCTAGCCTGGTTTTCTCTCGCCTCTCAGTTGTGGTAGCGTTCTCCGCTAACTAGTGAATCATTTCCCGCAGTAGTAAGTAGTTTTGATAAAAGTTTGTTCCAATATAGGGAGAAAGGTGTTGCAATTAGCTAATTTTGCTAGTTTTGTCCCACGCGTTTATTCCTTAGGAAATAATTGTGTTGAAATGCCATACAGTCATTCCTTTTCATAGCTTCAGGATTTATTCTGTCGTGTATTACGCTAAGGCCGCTACAGTCTTAGTTTTGTTGCCGGCAGGCAGTCAAGATTCACTTGGAACATTCAGGATTTATGAATTCTTATTGCCATCACTCGTGATGTTCATTTAAATGTTGTAGTCACACTTGTCTGTGTTTTTTTCTAGCCAAACGTACTGGCAGTCGTGTCCGAAGGAATAACCGCACTGGAGTCTTGGAGGACACGTTCAGCCGGCTTAAATCGAAATCAGTATTTCATTCCAAACGATCCCTTCAAGTTGAAACATCTCTTTGCATGGAAGTTCAGATAAGTTAATGCACGTCGATTTTATTTAACCTCTTAGGTCGTTAAAATGATCCAATTTGCCTACACTTTACCTACAGACTGAAAATTACCTGAATCCTGTTTTGCACAACCTAGCCCAAAATGATTGCGGGGGGCCTTTGTAGAAAAAAAATAAAACCGTTTCTCGAAAACAACGTTTACTTAGGTTTGGAAACTTTATATTGGATGCATTTGCCTCTTGCTAGTTTACTTAGGGTATGCTTCCTTTTAAAAGCGTACACCATTTGTGATACTAGAACATTCGAATCGGCAAATCTTCAGTAGTGTAGCAGCTGTCCAAATCAGCTTTTGTTTTATCATTGTAGCAGCTGCTATTGTGTTAGGGATAGGGGCATTGTTTCTGTTGTTTGTTCTATTGTACTCTCAAAGGGTAGCATTAAGCCAATCATTTGAGACCTTAGGAGAGCTGCTACATCACCCCAAATCTTTCAATATCCGATATATGAAATTTTGCGTTTCATGTGCCCCTGTGGTGGGGTGACTGACCTACCTTTCAGGAGTGGACTTGGCGGATCAGTATCGTTTCAAAAGCCAGATTACCAGTTATCCAGTACGAAATACAATTCAAGTACGATACCATCGGGCTAGATTTCGTTTTGCAGGTGTTTAAAATTAAAGTGATCGTCGTTAGAATAATCCTGGTCTACATTTTAGGGCATTGAACCACAAAGAATATAATGGGACCTGACTGATGGAGATGATTTTAGATGCCAAAATTGTGGAATATCACTTATAAAATGGTCGGTTGTACGGTCGCATGATGCACGTTCACCACTTTTGGGAACGGATTTTTTTTGTTCTTTTACAACGGCGGAGAAACTCTTCTCCCTCCCTTAATTTCACTAATATGCAATCGAGCATGATGATAAAACTTGGTTGGTATAGTGACAAAAGTGGGTTTAAAAATATTTCTTTAGATGTACGCGACACGAGGTGATAAAGTCATACTTGCAAGATAATGGAGTCATTTTATCGAAACAGTCGGCATTTTGAATCTCTTGCCTAGTATTAAATTGTCAGAAAACCTCAAATGGTTCAAAGCTAATCAAAATCAATAACCTGATACCGAAGAGTTTGAAAATGTAACATCTTTTGAAGCTTGTTGTACCAAATTGTTTACAGAAAAATCGTAAAGTTTGTTACCTTTTACTGAACAAATATGGAAAACCTACAAACTGTTAAATTCAACGCAGGCATTCTCCGTCCCCGCAGGCTAGTTCTGGCTATATTGTTATGATAGAAAATACAACACAACTCCAACATATATTAGAGAGCTTTATAATCAGATGCTTAAGCAGAATTTAGCTTGCAGATGGATGCCTTAGGTCATCCTTCGGGGCTGGCGAGTATTGGTGGCACAACCGTATAAATCATTTACAAAGGAAAAGGTTAATTATGTAAATAGAAATGTCTTGATAAACCAAGATATTTTAAGAATTTACACTTCAGCGGTTTTCAAATGAAAACGTAAGCAATCATAGTGGCTAGCAACACGAATCCTAAGACACAAAATGAACCAATGAGGACTTGCAACAAATTGACTTGACTGGCGCTAAAGCGCGGGAAAACAAGAGCTAGAGAACGAGCGGTCAAGATTGCTTACTTTAGATCGAGTATTAAATCTAAGTCAAAGCAATTAGGGAATTACATTTGATAGAAAGAAGCAAGCATAAGTAACTTGAGTATTGTACCTTGTAAATGAGCTTGATACTATCACGATTAAGATAAATTTTTAACAACTGAAATAAACTTACAGAATAGCTTATTCTCCATAATCAGTTCTTTTGGCTTAAATGTTTACCGATAGCTATGCTAGAGAAGGGCAGTGAAGTTTTCAAACAGTCGCCAAGGCGATTGCCTTGAGTAATTCTTTGAGATCTTTGAAGCCTTCCTTATCTTTGAGGCCTTTCAAATTCTTTTTCCAGCAGCTTCATTGATTTTTACAGCTGCAAAGCTGTTTCATCAGGTGATATGACAAAGAACGAAGCATAAAGCTTAGCTAAGCTTCAAGCCGGTTCGCATCCATAATGGAAATTGTTTTAAAGTGACTTCATGTAAGTAGTTGCAAAATATTTACATTTTATGATGTGTTACATTAAACAAAACAAAAAAACGCAAACAAACTCTCGAGAGTGCGCAGAACGGACTGAAAATCATCTTTACTAAACATAATAAAGTTTCTTGACGTCTCGAGGATTATCGAGGCTTAATTATATTGCTGTAGAAAGTCCATGCGAAGTTGGTCAACTGTTTGCTGTAAAATTTAAGAAATTAATTAACTTCCGGAACTGGAAATTATAGGACATTGGAAATATACTGAAGGAAAAAAATGTTTGGACACCCCAAGGCGGTAGGGGGGAGGCTCTAAAAACATGTCAGGTTTACAACAAAGCAACTGAAACAACGGTGATCAGGTCAAGGATCTTGTTGCCAAACATAATAGCTAAACAGAGCTCTCAAGCATCATGTATTGAACGTGAGAGTAGCGCCTGCAAAACAATGATTTCTAACGCGTTTTAAAAAATTGATTGAAATGACTCATTTTGAGATCAAAGTTAAGTATAAACATAATTTATTATCATCTTTGAATTAATTTCATTGTTGCTTGTTAAAGAAGAATTTGAAATGGTCAATTCTAAAGCTGCCATATTATCACCCAGAATTAAGAAAAACACGTCAGACATGGTTCAATTTTGTAACATCTTTGGGAGCATCATGCTCCAGATTACCCTCGAAAGAAAACGGCTCAGGTTTTTCTCCGATTCGAGCTTTTGGAAAACATATTAACTTGAGAGCACTCAGAGCAACGCGTTAATCATTAGGTCAATATACTTCCTAGCATGTTTTTATTATGTCACATTCGTTTTATTTACAATATTCCAAGAGGGCGGAAAACGTGATAGAGTCGGCTAATTTTGGTATTTTTATTTCAGTTATTATTCCTTAGGAAAGAATTGTGTATATGCCATCCAGGCATATCCCTGTTTCTGGCTTTCCCGTGTCTTACGTTGGTGAGCTACAGTTTTAGCCATGATTTGTGATTAATTTTTATTGCCATCACATTGATAGGCTCGTTGAAATATATACACACGTCAACGCAAAAGAACTAATATATAGATTTAGGCCAGCCTAAAAGCGTAGCTCCTGGGCCGGGTTGTTCAGAGCCCGATCAAACTAGCCGAGGATAAAGTAGAATTTTGATTTGAGTTTTGTAACTTTGCGGTGAGATTTTCTGTATATTGTTTTTGTGTTTTGAATTTTAATGAAAGCAAAATACGCAAAACAAAAGCAGTGAAAAAACTTTGTACAAAAGAAAAGGTTATAATTCGGTTAAATTTTAATCCTGGGTTAGCGTTAACCGGCTTCCTACCAACCCTTTGATGTTTACAGCAAGTTAATCCTGACATGAGCCCGCGATCTAATCGAAAAAAGCAGCACTTGGGCAGCGGTCAACTTTAAAAAAACACGTGACCTCGATGAGCCCTGAACTTGAGCCCGCGATATGGTCACGTGATACTGGTCAGCGGATTCCTTGTTTTGACAGGTGTCAATTGACTGCAACATGGATGTCCAAAGGACGCTTTAAACCAAGGGTACATGTGCTCTGTCAACCTACAAGGAAAGCCCGCGAAAACTGAAGCCTCGTTTTGGTTTACGTGTCAATTGTGGCCGCCATGTTGCGCGACTCCACCACCGTCGTCGTCGTCGTCGTCGTGCGTACGCGCCCACGAGCAATACCGCTAGCCATGATACACATGAGAAAATCAGTTCATGGGTTCCCTTCAGTTTCCTAATATATAGATTTAGGCCAGCCTAAAAGCGTAGCTCCTGGGCCGGGTTGTTCAGAGCCCGATCAAACTAGCCGAGGATAAAGTAGAATTTTGATTTGAGTTTTGTAACTTTGCGGTGAGATTTTCTGTATATTGTTTTTGTGTTTTGAATTTTAATGAAAGCAAAATACGCAAAACAAAAGCAGTGAAAAAACTTTGTACAAAAGAAAAGGTTATAATTCGGTTAAATTTTAATCCTGGGTTAGCGTTAACCGGCTTCCTACCAACCCTACGCTGTTTACAGCAAGTTAATCCTGACATGAGCCCGCGATCTAATCGAAAAAAGCAGCACTTGGGCAGCGGTCAACTTTAAAAAAACACGTGACCTCGATGAGCCCTGAACTTGAGCCCGCGATATGGTCACGTGATACTGGTCAGCGGATTCCTTGTTTTGACAGGTGTCAATTGACTGCAACATGGATGTCCAAAGGACGCTTTAAACCAAGGGTACATGTGCTCTGTCAACCTACAAGGAAAGCCCGCGAAAACTGAAGCCTCGTTTTGGTTTACGTGTCAATTGTGGCCGCCATGTTGCGCGACTCCACCACCGTCGTCGTCGTCGTCGTCGTCGTGCGTACGCGCCCACGAGCAATACCGCTAGCCATGATACACATGAGAAAATCAGTTCATGGGTTCCCTTCAGTTTCCTAATATGGGTATGGGGCTCCGCTTGGCGGCCTTCGGCCGCCGGAGCTCCGCTAATATGGGTATGGGGCTCCGCTTGGCGGCCTTCGGCCGCCGGAGCTCCGCTATAATAATTACAGCATGATATATTTAGGACAAAACTGCTCTTTCTCTCGAGCTGCTTTATAATAGCATATTGATTGAACCTCTGACAATGCTGCCAATTTTAAAAATTAGAAGTGGCAACAGAATTGTTCTTACTTTAAAAGACCGTAATGGGGATCTGAAAGTTTTGTTTCTTACTAGGGGAGGAGAGATGGGAGCAGCCTAAAAACTGAAAGGGTTGCAAAAAGTTCATGCTTCCAATTTAGAATTTTTTCCCCTGGTTATATCAAACAAGCTTTTCTTAATTGATTGATGTTTGATCTTTTTTCTAGGCTTGGCAAGGGTAGTGTATAGCTTCCGGAAGTGGACAGTTGAAGCAGCTTATCTCAGTTTATTTCAGATAAGTAAACTCTTTATTTAAAGAATATCCCTGAGGTTGCACTTCATATAGAAACTTTTTTTTTTTTTTTTTTTTTTTTTTTTTTAAATTTATTCTGGCAAATACTAACCTTACTTACAATACTAACAATACTGACAATACTACCTATACAAGCTCTAGTTACAATGCTTTAATTTTTATTCCTTTAACAGATTGTTTGATATTACTTCTTGCTTGAAAATAGGACAAAATAGCTAACAAGGGACGGAAACACAGACTGAGAAAGAAAGAGAAAGAGAAAACTAAAAGCTCAACAAAAAAAAAAAACAAACAAAACAAAACAAAACAAAAAAAAACAAAAAAAAAAAAAGCATGAACATAGCTCGCACTGTCTTAATAGTAGAAACAATTATATAATACTTTGTATTAATTTTTCACAAAAGATGGGCCCAAGTAGATTGAAAATTGTTGAAAGTTTTGTTTTCAAGAGAGACTTCTCTTAAAATATTAAGTTTTGTTCTAAGACGTGAAAGGAAGCTGTCAAAATCCAACTTATTATCTCGTACGCTGCTGCAAAAAATATGATATTTTGCAAGGAGGAGAGCGTAGTTGAGAACTCGCTTGTTCAGTGATTTTTGGTGCCATCCATACAAGATTATGCTTTCATTGAGAATTAAGTTTTGCTTAAATTTTTGATACCACCAGTCGGTGAACTGATCCCAAAACGTGGTGGTCTCGGGACAGCTGTAAAGCATGTGATTGTTAGTTTGTTTTTCAGCATTACACAGTGGACAAATGTCATCATTAACTATACCGGCCCGGAACAGGCTGACTCGGTTAGGAAGGATATTATGAATTACTTTATATTGAAACGTGATTAATTTTGTATCCTTAGTGGTTGTGAAAGGAAGTAAATAGACATTTTGAATATTTTCTTTTGTATAACCGTACTTAAAAATCTTATTTTCGCAAGTTGGAGAGGTAGCCATCTTACTTAGGAAAGCGGAATAGGTGGTGCGTGTAGTCAGCGGTTTGATAGAACATGTGGCCTCTTCAACGCTGTCGTTGTCCCTAGAGAGGGCGTCTCTTAAAGACGACTTCCATTCTTTAGGAATGGCGGCTACAAGCCCGTAGTAGAGGGTAAAGGGAATCTTCA
>CAXHUQ010001001.1:0-16584 GCA_964020085.1 Micromussa lordhowensis | reverse complement strand
AGTTTGACTCTCATGCGTATATTAAGGCCTCAGATTTCTTCCAGTATGCCACAGTTTTAATTGTGAACTATAAGAGCACCGAATGATAATAGTCTAGTTCCCCTCCTATATCTCTGTACAGATCAATGTGCTAGCCACTGCATGCATCATGCACATCCGGATCACATGCATCTCCACAAATTATTAAACAAAAAGCTGCAGTGAATTTTTGAGGCAGCGTGCGTTAGCAAGGAATTGCACATAAAATGTATTATGCATTGAATTTGACTTTACCACTCAGTCAACCAACTGACTCTGAGCAACAGTAACTAAATTGTTGCCAGTTTTCTGCTTGCGTTCATTTTGACTCACATGCCATCATTGTGGTGGGGATGACTGAATTACCAACTGAAACACTATCAAGGCAGAACACTCAGTGGCATGATTGCTAGGTAACTGAATTTTCTTTTTGTAAGTGTGTATACTCATCGGCAAAAAGAAATGAAGGCTAAGCAGTTTGCAATCCTCTTATAGTATCAAGAGCTCAGATTACTAGTGGTATAGTTATCGCACGGCTTGAGTGTGCCCTATAGGTTAAGTTTTTGAAAGAGGATATAGTTAGTTACCTAGCTGTAGTTTAGTCAGAGTTTATAAGGTATCCCACCCACAGAAAAATGGGACTTTTGCCTTGGCAAACGCTGCAGCAAAAACCAATTCATCAGCTGAAAATTTTGACTCTCATACCCATCCATTGTCAACTGTTACACAAACAGATATATATTGCATCACTCTGTATTCCTGAACAATGGTCAATACTGCTATCATAAGAGTATGCACATATGGTCCATAATGCAACAAATAGTCCATACTCTGGATCCTAAAGAGTTCCAGTTGAAGAGTTGCTCTCTCAGTGATCAGATTTGTCCAGTCAGTATCCTATCAGAAGTTGCTGAAGTTTATGAAAATAATACCAGCAAATATAAAAGGGTTTAATGTAGTTAATCATGATTCATGAATACCAGTTTGACTTTCAAAGATCGGTAGTGATCGATTTTGTCAATACTATGCCTTGAGGAGTGATGCCTGAGTGACACTGTGTGTTAGCTGGTACAAAATGCATTTCAAGACTGTTTCTAAGATCCAAATTGTATCAAGAATGTGAACTTTGTAATAGGCAATGACATCATGGCTTAATCGACCATAGTCAGGAGAATGGCATAATTGGCAGATTTTGGGTGTAATGTACATGGATAGGCTTACAGTGGAACATCTGGAACCTCAAAACAATGGTCACTTTTTGGGCACCAATCTTATCATTGTATGGTGAACAAGTGACTGCTCCCAAAGTGTTGTATATTAGGAGAGAGGTTCGGATCCACTGTAGCAGTAGCAGCAGTTAAGTGATGATCAGAGTTTACCTATAAATTATTCAACTGATATTCTCAATTAACCAATTTTGAAATAATTGTTGTACACAAGACTCAACTTTATGCACCATGTATTTAAATGCTGACTACACACAATTAGCTACAGCAGCTGCACCTATCTAGTCATTAGCTACACATGCACATATTCTCTACAGTATGTTTGTTGTAGCTCAAAACTTATTCGAGTCGATAATAGCACTCGTGTGAAGTGGTGTTGGTACTGACTCCTTGACAGGACAGATCTCCACAACATTGCAGAGTTTGAATACCTGCACTGTTGATTGTCAGATGATCACAAGAGAAAGGATCTGAGCAGATAATGTTGCACTGGTACCTTGAGTCTGGACAATTCACTGTTGCGCGCTCACATGCCCTTCGACCGATACAGTTAATCGTACAGTCTCTATTGTTGGGGCAATAAAAGGTTGTGGATTGACAGGACTGTTCGCCACTACATGTTATTTCACAACTTTCACTGTCTGAACATCTGAACCTTGAATTCCGACAAGATTGCTCACCTAGACAGTTAATGTCACATGTTTCACCGGCTGGGCATCTGTATGTGATGCTGTAGCATGAAGACGATCCAGAACAGGCTATATCCCAATGAGAATTTTCTAATTCAATATCATAGCAAGAAGATGATCCTGAGCATGTTATATCACAGCGTTTGTTGGAAGGACAAACAACTGGAATGGAATTCCTACAAGATGATGACCCAGAGCATATCAAGTTACAATTCTCTGCAGAGCATAAAAAATTAGTCGATTCACAGGATCTCGAACCAGAACAAGTGATATCACAGTTTGTACTGTTAGAACAGTCAAGTGTACCATATCTACAAGCACGAAAATCATCACAAGTTAAACTACAGCTGTCACCCTCAGGGCAACTGAATGTAGCTGACTGACAGGCATAATCACCACTGCAGGTTATATTACAGCCAGTACTTTCACTGCACTGAAAGTTAGAGTTTTGGCATGAGTATGAGTTAGTGCAGGTTATTTCACACTCTCCATTACTTGGACAGCTAACAGCAGCATATTGACATGAAGAGGAACTCAAGCATGAGATTTGACAGCTGGTGTAATTAGAACATTTTATGTTTGTTTCGTAGCATGATGAACTTCCAGAACAGGTTGTATTACACTTATCACTATCAAAACAGTCAATCTTGCTGTTTTGACATGACCAAACTCCGCTACACTCAATGTGCTCGTTTTTTAGAAAGCTTGCCCGCTTGCATGCATAGCTGTCTCTGCATGATGTAGTGCACTGAGAGCTTTGTTGGCAGTTAATGGTAGCGTATTGACAGCCATAGTCATCATCACATGTTAGACTACACACTCCACTAGCCGGACAAGTAATGTTGGCATACTGACATGCATAGTTATCACGACAGGTGATGGTCATTTCTCCTTCAGTTGACGGGGCAAGAGCCAGAGAAGAGCAAGAATACCCTCCATTGCAAAGTATATTCCAGTCACTCCTAACAGACGTTGCTATCACTCTCTCACATGTCCTTGTGCCTATGCAATTAAGTTCACAGTTTCCTTGAGGACATGAGAATGTTGTATCCCGACAAGCATATTCGTTAATGCAACTTGCAATACAGTTTCCTCCAGGGCATGAGAATGCTGTGTCCCTACAAGCATGTTCATCAATGCAGTTTGCAATACAGTTACCTCCTGGACAGCTCATACTGGATTGTAAGCAGGAATACGGTTCATCACACTGAATGGTACAACCATGTCGTGGACATGTGATCGAGGATCTATGGCAGGCGTATGCTCTCGTATCATTGCAACTGACTCTACAGTATCCCTGTCCAGAACAAGTTAGCTCTTGTGACCGGCAGTTTATGTTATAACAGTCAATCAGCGACCCAAGTTTACCTAAACACAAGAGTAATTATTGTTTCAATCAATGACTTAGCCTAGCTACGTGTGCTTATAAAAATTTATGCCATACATGATGGTAGGTTCCCATTCCACTCTAGACCTCCCCCATTGATGTTTGTGCACACCAAGTTAGTCCTTCCAGCCAGCACATAGCCTGGGTTGCAGCTATAGTGAGCTGTAGATCCTGCTACAAGTTCAAATGAACCATCACCAGAAATCACCATTACTTGTCCATTAGCAGGTGCTGCCAAGCTTGAGCAAGCATTCAACTCTGTACACGGTATACAGAAACAAAAGACCATGCTCACACAGATATACATGCAGTTGAATGGCTGTTTGGTTTGGTCTCTAGATCGTGAACATTAAATTGCTAGTTTAGATAACTTTTGCCTATAGTTTTGGGTCTCATTAAGCCTGTATGGACAGCAAACAATCACCCAAACATAAATATTTTGCTTATGAATCAATCCCAAAGTTATTTCATGGTAGTAACTAACACATTGTATATGCCTATGCAGCTTTGAAGCATTTGATATGGTGTTACAGAGGAATGCACTAAGGCCAATGGGGCATACAGCACTTCAATCATTGATTTATGTGACTGTGTAAAGACCTTGCCAGATAGTCCAAGGTTTGCTTATCAACCTTCAGCTTTAATTTTATTTGCAGACTTTCGGCATGCATTTAAAGTTACATGGCTACTTGGGAGTTCAAATTGAACATAGCAGGATGCACACCTCTAATTGGGAGGTTTGTGTCCAAGTACCTTGGCAAGAAGGCTCAGTCTCATTCCACACTCCAGTTGTGTCTGTCCCTCCTCGTGAAAATTTGCAGCCTCTAATTCTCTCCCGACTCAGTGTGAATCCAGGGTCACAGGAGTAGTTAGCAATGGCCCCTAGACCTAGCTCTGTGTACTCACTAGGTGTGATAGTAATGGACCCATTTCCTGGTGCATCTAGTTTAGGGCATCTAACTGCAGCTAGAGTAAACATTGGATATACGTGGACTGTGCTTGTTAAATAGTTTATCTGCATACAAACTGTCAAAGCTACTGTTCTGTCATACCTTGACATGTGTCTCCTTCAACAGATGAACTTGGATTGAGGCCAAGATGAAAGTAATGAAGATCAATAGTGCAATCAGAACACCAGTAACCACAAGCACTCCTATGAGTACTTTAGTCAGCAGCTTCCTCTTTGGCTGTTTTGTAGCACTAGTTAGTACAGGCCTTTTACTCTCCTGACTAACTTTCTGACTAACTCTGGACTTATCATATTCAGGTAGGTCAAATTGCTCCACAGTGATATCGATTTTTTCATCATAAATATCCTCTTGTGTTGATGAAAGCACCCTGCCTCGCTGTCTATTAGCCATTGCTTTCATTCACTAAACTGAATCATACTAGCTCGAGCTACCAAAGTACACCTCACATACAGGAAGTAGTACTTTACAAGGGAGTTCAGGTGCAGCTATATATCATTTGGGGTATATACTGTTACGACAAACAGTGTCATAAGACTGTGTGTATAATAAGCAGTATTATTGTTTCTGCTTGTATATTTGCATTCTCTTTATGGATTAACACCTGTATCGCTAATACTAAGCGATATGAGATATTCCCGACTATGTATGGTATATACATAGTGAGCAATGTTAAGTTACAAGCTGATAGTCTTAGTGCTCAAAATAGAAGTTTAGCCTGTCTGTCAGAGATCTCATGTGAGACAGAATATGCTATGATCTCTTCTTTGCAAGGATTTCTCTGTCTGTTGTCCAAAGCTTGTTCATTAGGGGACTTTGTCCAAACAATTTTGGGAAATCTTAGCGTTATTGTGACGTTAGGGGGAGGAGGCCCAGGGGGTTGAGGATCATGACATTAGTGAACTTTGAAGCATGACATTTGCTAAGAAACACCGTTTTTTGTTGGCATGCAATGATGTTACAGGGGAGGGGGGGAGGGGGGTTAAAGCTTAATGTCACAATGACGTTAAGATTGCCACAAATAGTTTGGACAAGCCCCCTTAATTGGTAGATTGAGTACTGTGATTGAAAACAAATACGTAAAACATGACTAAAACAGTATGCATGCACTCGGTCAACCAAACTCACCCCAAACAGCAGTTTCTTTTAATTGTTTGCCGCTGAACATATTTTTGTGGTTCAATTACTTCCTTCAATTATCATAGTAGAGTTTGACTCTCATGCGTATAATATTATTAAGGCCTCAGATTTCTTTCAGTATGCCATAGTTTTAATTGTGAACTATAAGAGCACCGAATGATAATAGTCTAGTTCCCCTTCTATATCTCTAAACAGATCAATGTGCTAGCCGCTTGCGCAATTACATGCATCATGCGCATCCAGATCACATGAATCTCCACAAATTATTAAACAAAAAAAGCTGCAGTGAATTTTTGAGGTAGTGTGCGTTAGCAAGAAACCACACATAAAATGTATTATGCATTGAATTTGACTTTACCACTCAGTCAACCAACCGACTCTGAGCAACAGTAACTCAATTGTGCCAGTTTTGCTGCTTGCATTCACTTTGCCTCACATGCCATCATTGTGGTAGGGATGGCTGAATTACCAACTAAAACACTATCAAGGCAGAACACTCAGTGGCATGACTGCTAGGCAACTGGATTTTTTTTTTGTGAGTGTGTATACTCACCAGCAAAAAAAAAATGAAGGCTAAGCAGTTTGTGATCCTCTTACAGTATCATGAGCTCAGATTACTAGTGGTATGGTTACCATACGGCTTGAGTGTTCCATTTAGGTTAAGGTTTTGAAAGAGGATAGATATAGCTAGCTACCTAGCTGTAGTTTAGTCAGAGTATAAGATACTTACCTCACCCACAGAAAAACAGGCATACAGGGGACTTTTGCCCTGGCAAATGCTGCAGCAAAAACCGATTCATCAGCTGGAAATTTTGACTCTCATACTCATCCATAGTCAACTGTCACACAAACAGATATATATTGATCAGGATTGCATCACTCTGTATTCCTAAACAATGGTCAATACTGCTGTCATAAGAGTATGCACATATGGTCCATAATGCAACAAAGAGTCCATACTCTGGATCCTAAAGAGTTCCAGTTGAAGAGTTGCTCTCTCAGTGATCAGATTTGTATCTATCAGAAGTTGCTGAAGTTTTATGAAAATAATACCAGTATACCGTATAGCGGGTAATTTTCGTTGGTACAAATTTTCGTATAAGCTAGCCAGTAAAAAAATTTCGTATGAACCCCAAATGCTCATGCGCATGTGCCTTATACATTAAATTTTCATAGATTTAATTTTTGTATGCTAGCGCTAGATACGAAAAATACGAAAATTTCCACCATACGAAAATTACCCGCTGTATACGGTATATAAAAGGGTTTAATGTAGTTAATCATGATTCATGAATACCAGTTTGACTTTCAAAGATCTGTAGTGATCAATTTTGTCAATACTATATGCCTTGAAGAGTGATGCCTACACTGTGTGTTAGCTGATACAAAATGCATTTCAAAACTGTTTCTGAGCTCCAAATTGTATCAAGAATGTGAACTTTGTAATAGGCAATGACGTCTTGGCTTAATCGACCATAGACAGAAGAATGGCATAATTGGCAGATTTTGGGTGTAATGTACATGGATAGGCCTACAGTGGAACATCTGGAACCTCAAAACAATGGTCACTTTTTGGGCACCAATCTTATCATTGTATGGTGGACAAGTGACTGCTCCCAAAGTGTCATATATCAGGAGAGAGCTAGGTTCCACTGTAGCAGCAGTTAAGTTATGATCTGAGTTTACCTATATTTCGACTGATATTCTCAATTAACCAATTTTGAAATAATTGTTGTACACAAGACTCAACTTTATGTATTTAAATGCTGACTACACACAATTAGCTACAGTAGCTGCACCTATCTAGTCATTAGCTACACATTCACATATTCTCCACAGTATGTTTGTTGTAGCTCAAAATTATTCAAGTCGATAATAGCACTCGTGTGAAGTGGTGTTGGTACTGACTCCTTGACAGGACAGATCTCCACAACATTGCAGAGTCTGATTACCTGCACTGTTGATAGTCAGACGATCACAAGAGAAAGGATCTGAGCAGATGATGTTGCATTGGTAACCCGAGTCTGGGCAGTTCATTGTTGCACTCTCACATGCCTGTTGACCGATGCAGTTAATCGTACAGTCTCTGTTGTTGGGGCAATAAAAGGTTGTGGATTGACAGGACTGTTCACCACTACATGTTATTTCACACCTTTCACTGTCTGAACATGTGAACGTTGAACTCTGACAAGATTGCTCACCTAAACAGTTAATGTCACATGTTTCACTGGCTGGACAACTGTATGTGATACTGTGGCATGAAGACAATCCAGAACAGGCTATGTCCCAATGAGAATTTCCTATTTCTATATTATAGCAAGAAGATGGTCCTGAGCATGTCATATCACAGCGTTTGTTGGAAGGACAAATGATTATTAGTGGATAGAAATACCTATAGTTATAGCTACAAGCTGAATACCCAGAGCAAATCAAGTTGCACTTCTCTGCAGAGCATAAAATATGAGTTGATTGGCAGGAGTCTGAGCCAGAACAAGTGATATCACAGTTTGTACTGTTAGAACAGTTAAGTGTACCAGAGTCACAAGCATAATAATCATCGCAAGTTAAACTACAGCTGTCACCCTCAGGGCAATTGAATGTAGCTGACTGACAGGCGGAACTACCACTGCAGGTTATATTACAGCCAGTGCTTTCGCTGCACAGAAAATTAGAGTTTTGGCATGAGGATGAGCTAGTGCAGTTTATTTCACACTCTCCATTACTTGGACAGCTAACAGTAGCATACTGACAAGAAGAGGAACTCAAGCATGATATTTGACAGCTGGTGTGATTAGAACATTTTATGTTTGTTTGGTAGCATGATGAACTTCCAGAACAGGTTGTATTACACTTATCACTATCCAAACAGTCAATCTTGCTGTTTTGACATGATCCAACTCCACTACATTTGATGTGCTCATTTTTTAGAAAGCTTGCCCCATTGCATGCATAGTTGTCTCTGCATGATGTGGTGCACTGAGAGCTTTGTTGGCAGTTAATGGTAGCGTATTGACAGCTATAGTCATCGTCACATGTTAGACCACACACTCCACTAGCCGGACAAGTAATATTGGCATACTGACATGCATTGTTATCACGACAGGTGATGGTCATTTCTCCTTGAGTTGATGAGGCAAGAGCCAGATAAGAGCAAGAATACCCTCCATTGCAAAGTATATTCCAGTCACTCCTAATGGACGTTGCTATCACTCTCTCACATGTCCTTGTGCCTATGCAATTAAGGTCACAGTTTCCTTGAGGACATGAGAATGTTGTATCCCGACAAGCGTATTGGTTAATGCAATTTGCAATACAGTTTCCTCCAGGACATGAGAATGCTGTGTCTCTACAAGCATGTTCATCAATGCAGTTTGCAATACAGTTACCTCCAGGACAGTCCATACTGGATTGTAAGCAGGAATACAGTTCATCACACTGAATGGTACAGCCTTGTCCTGAATGTGGACATGTGATCGAGGATCTATGACAGGCATAAGCTCTCGTATCATTGCAGTTGACTCTACAGTATCCCTGTCCAGAACAAGTTAGTTCTTGTGACCGGCAGTTTGTGTTATGACAGTCAATCAGCGACCCAAGTTTACCTACCACAATAGTAATTATTTGTTTACCTATATATACACAATAAGTAACAAAAACAATTTACTTAGCCTATAATTAAGCAACTGCATGTATTTGCTTAAGACATAATTAGCTTATAACTAACACCTCACGTACATGATGGTTGATCCCCATTCCACTCTAGACCTTCCCCGTTGATGTTTGTGCACACCAAGTTAGCCCTTCCTGCCAGCACATAGCCTGGGTTGCAGCTATAGTGAGCTGTAGATCCTGCTACAAGCTCAGATGAACCATGATCTGAAATCATTACTTGTCCATTAGTAGGAGCACCCAAATATGGGCATGTAAGCATAGCTATACAAAATAAAAGAAATAATATCAGATCTACGTACTTACATGTACTGTACTGTTTGTGTACTTATAATGATCCACACATGCAGGCATCATGAGCGTAGGAACAGGGGGCACTTGGGCCAGTGCCCCCCCCCCTACCCCACCCATTATACTGTAGTACTCACCTCTGGAGCTAGCTGACAGTACTCAGTGTTAGTATTAATGGAAAACAAAGGAAGTTTTGCCTGCCATTTATTGTGAAATTTGACCTGAAATATTTGGACTATGTACTATATGAATGTTTGGTTATTTGTTTGCTTGTGGTCATATTGCTAACGTTGCTAGCAATTCTACCTGGTAACCATACTATGTTTAGACTTAGGCTTGGGTGAATCCCGCATCAGTTTACACGAGTTTAGCACAACTTAGCCTCATTCCCAGGCCGATTTTTTCTGTTACAACGAGTTGAAAGGGGAAAACTCGGCCTGGGAACAAGGCTAAGCGTAACTAGACTCTAGATCTGCCATCATAAAAAGGTGCTACCCTCACGAATTACAACTTTTATTGCTTGTTAGTTGATTTTGAGACTAGAAATCCAAAATTAAACAGTACTTTTCTAAGTGGGAGGTCTGTATCATTGTATACCTCTAGGTTGGCAAGAAGGCTCAGTTTCATTCCATGCTCCAGTTGTGTCTGTCCCTCCTCGTGAAAATTTGCAGCCTCTAATTCTCTCCCCACTCAGAGTGAATCCAGGGTCACAGGAGTAGTTAGCAATGGCCCCTAGACCAAGCTCTGTGTACTCACCAGGTGTGACATTAATAGATCCATTTCCTGGTGCTTTGAGCTTTGGACATCTAACTGTAGAGTATACCATATAGCTGTTATTTTCGAGGGTAGCATATTTCGTGAATGAGCCAACTTAAGTATTTCAATATTCACAAATAAGTACTACACTACAGTGGAACATGCCCATTATTCGAGGATTTAATTTTCACGATGATTGGTAGAAAAATTGCAAAAATTTGAAGCCCTCAAAATAACTGCCGATATAGTACATGGACTATGTTATCTACATGCATGTAAAAGCTATTGTTCTGTCATACCTTGGGTCTCCTTCAACAGTTGGACTTGGATTGAGGCCAAGATGAAAGTGGTAAGGATGAATAGTGCAATCAGAATACCAGCAATCACAAGCACTGCTATGAATACTTTAGTCAGCTTCTTCTTTGGCTGTTTTGTAGTGCTTGCCAGTATAGGCCTTTCACTCTCTTGACTAGCTTGCTGACTAACTCTGGACTTTTCATATTCTGGCGGCTCAAATTCCACTTCATCATAAAGCTCCTCTTGTGCTGGCTGAGGCACCTTGCCCTGTTGCCTGTGAGCAATATTTCGCCTCTTATCCATTGCTTTCTATAACATTGACTTCTGATAAACTAGTGGTGAGAGCTGTTATATATACTAGTCTACACCTCACATACAGGAAGTAGCTAATGCAATAACTAGAGCTATAACATCAATTGTTTCTGTCACAATAAACAGTGGCATGCATGTGACTGCATGCATATGCAATAGCAGTGCTATAATTGTTTGTGCTCATGTGTTTTGCTTTCAGTTTACCATGCTCTGCACTAGGCCTGAGGACAATATGCTGGCATAATTTGGGAATATTTAAAATAGGCAGAGTGTAGAATTGAGCATAATTTGAGAATAATGTATAATAGGGAACAACATTGAGAATAATAGATGGGAACAATATGGGGAAATGCAGAATAGAATAAGAATGAGCATAATGTCCTCAGGCCTACTCTGCACTAGTGTATTGCTAATGAGTGAGATATTTGCTATGGTAGGCAGTGAGCACTATATAGTTGCATTTCTGTTACCAAGGACTATTTTGTCTTAGTGTTCATGATATTAGTGTTCATGATAGACTGAGTTAGAGCACGAAGACAATCTTATCATTGTATGTAGTGTTGTTTAATAAAGGACAAGTGACTGCTCCCAAAGTGTCCTATTACGAGAGAAGTTCCACTGTAGCAGCAGTTAAGTGATGATCTGAGTGTATTTGACTGATATTCTCAATTGACCAATCAGTTTGAAATAATTGTTGTACACAAGACTCAACTTTATGCACCATGTATTAAATGCTGACTACACACAATTAGCTACAGTAGCTGCACCTATCTAGTCATTAGCTACACATGCACATATTCTCTACAGTATGTTTGTTGTAGCTCAAATTTAAAGTTATTCGAGTCGATAATAGCACTCGTGTGAAGTGGTGTTGGTACTGACTCCTTGACAGGACAGATCTCCACAACATTGCAGAGTTTGATTACTTGCACCGTTGATTGTCAGACGATCACAAGAGAAAGGATCTGAGCAGGTGATGTTACACTGGTAACCTGAGTCTGGACAATTCACTGTTGCGCTCTCACATGCCCTTTGACCGATACAGTTAATCGTACAGTCTCTATTGTTGGGGCAATTAAAGGTTGTGTATTGACAGGATCGTTCACCACTACATGTTATTTCACAACTTTCACTGTCTGAACACGTGAACCTTGAAAACCTACAAGATCGCTCACCTAGACAGTTAATGTCACACGTTTCACTGGCTGGGCATCTGTATGTGAGGCTGTAGCATGAGGACGATCCAGAACAGGCTATGTCCCAATGAGTATTTTCTATTTCAATATCATAGCAAGAAGATGATCCTGAACATTCTATATCACAGCGTTTGTTGGAAGGACAAGTAACCGGAATTGAATTCCTACAAGATGATGACCCAGAGCATATTAAGTTACATTTCTCTGCAGAGCATAAAACATTAGTTGATTCGCAGGATCTCGAACCAGAACAAGTGATATCACAGTTTGTACTGTTAGAACAGTCAAGTGTACCGTAGTTACAAGTATAAAAATCATCACAAGTTAAACTACAGCTATCACCCACCGGGCAACTGAATGTAGCCCACTGACAGGCATAATCACCATTGCAGGTTATATTACAGCCAGTGCTTTCACTGCACAGAAAATTAGAGTTTTGGCATGAGGATAAGCTAGTGCAGTTTATTTCACATTCTCCATTACTCGGACAGTTAACAGTAGCATACCGACATGAAGAGGAACTCAAGCATGATATTTGACAGCTGGTGTGATTAGAGCATGTTAGGGTTGTTCTGTAGCATGATGAACTTCCAGAACAGGTCGTATTACACTTATCACTATCCAAACAGTCAATGTTGCTGTATTGACATGACCAAACTCCACTACACTCTATGTGCTCATTTTTTAGAAAGCTTGCCCGATTACATGCATAGTAGTCGCTGCATGATGTAGTGCACTGGGAGCTTTGTTGGCAGTTAATGGCAGCGTATTGACAGCTATAGTCATCGTCACATGTTAGACTACACACTCCACTAGCCGGACAAGTAATGTTGGCATACTGACATGCATAGTTATCATGACAGGTGATGGTCATTTCTCCATCAGTTGATGAGGCAAGAGCCAGATAAGAGCAAGAATACCCTCCATTGCAAAGTATATTCCAGTCACTCCTAACGGACGTTGCTATCACTCTCTCACATGTCCTTGTGCCTATGCAATTAAGTTCACAGTTTCCTTCAGAGCATGAGAATGTTGTATCCCGACAAGCATATTGGTTAATGCAACTTGCAATACAGTTTCCTCCAGGACATGAGAATACTGTGTCCCTACAAGCATGTTCATCAATGCAGTTTGCAATACAGTTACCTCCAGGACAATCCATACTGGATTGTAAGCAGGAATACGGTTCATCACACTGAATGGTACAGCCTTGTCCTGAATGTGGACATATGATCGAGGATCTATGACAGGCGTATGCTCTCGTATCATTGCAGCTGATTCTACAGTATACCTAAATATTTGTTTACCAAAATAATTTAATAAGTAACCAAAACAATTTACTTAGCCTATAAGCAGCTGCATGTGTTTGCTTAAGACGTAATAAGCTTATAACTAAAATCTCACATACATGATGGTTGGTTCCCATTCCACTCTAGACCTCCCCCGTTGATGTTTGTGCACACCAAGTTAGTCCTTCCTGCCAGCACATAGCCTGGGTTGCAGCTATAGTGAGCTGTAGATCCTACTACAAGTTCAGACAAGTCGTCACCAGACATCATTACTTGTCCATTAATAGGAGCACCCAAATTTGGGCATGTAATCAAAGCTATACAATGAAAGAAAATAATATCAGATCTACTGTCTGCACTTACATAATGTTCCATACATGCAGACATACATGCATGGCAACATTAAAGATGGTCAAGTCACCATTCTATATCATCATGGCAAAACAATGCATCCTCACATAGCTGTAAGATGTGTGCAGACTCAGCCTTCCCCTATTAGGCTGGGATTTGACTTGACATATTAATTTGTACTTTATGTACATTTGTTCTTTGTTTCTCTATCTTGGTTTATGGTTGTAACTTTATCTCTGTGTGGTATGTTCTGTTGTGTGATATCTCTTTTGGTATGCATGCATAATCAGTTACTAGACAAATCTGTGAGATTTTTTTGAAAATTCAAGCTCTGATGTAGTTGATACTGGTTGTACATGGCAGGTCACTAGAGCAAGTTGGACATTATAGAACTGCAATGTCTAGTATGGCTTCAGTATACAATAACTATGTATATAGTGACTTCAACTTCATTAAATATTGTGTCAATTTATAGAGCGCATAAAAGCAGCAACAAAAATGTGACATATAGTGACCAAGGTCTGTCTGACCACCACTAATGGATTGAGGTAGGCTAAGGTCCATTAGTGGTCAGACCTCAGCCATTACAGGTCTTCAGGCTTTATCCTACACATAGAAACCTCATTCACAAACATGTACACAGATCTTACAAGTATCAGTTACACTGACTCCTTGTCTGTATATTTAACCTACATAAAGGTAACTGTTTTAACTCTAACACCTAGTTGGGTGAATCACTTTAGCACAATTCTGCCAACTCACACAAACTGTATGTCTGTTGGTTGGTCTGACTCTGAGACTAGAAGTATTAGACAGTACACTAAGCTGAACTGTTTAACATGTACTCTTTTATATGGTCTGTACGATTATACCTTGGCAAGAAGGCTCAGTCTCATTCCATGCTCCAGTTGTGTCTGTCCCTCCTCGTGAAAATTTGCAGCCTCTAATTCTCTCCCCACTCAGTGTGAATCCAGGGTCACAGGAGTAGTTAGCAATGGCCCCTAGACCAAGCTCTGTGTACTCACCAGGTGTGATAGTAATGGATCCATTTCCTGGTGCTTCAAGCTTAGGACATCGAACTACAGAAAAAAAATTGTGTGTTAACAAAATATATGTTGGCACACATATATATACCTTGGGTTTCCTTCAACAGTTGGACTTGGATTGAGGCCAAGATGAAAGAAGACATGATCAATAGTGCAATCAGAACACCAGCTGTGACAAGCACTGCTATGAGTACTTTAGTCAGCTTCTTCTTTGGCTGTTTTGTAGTGCTTGTCTGTATGGGCCTTTCACTCTCTTGACTAGCTTGCTGACTAGCTCTGGACTTTTCATATTCTGGCAACTCGAATCCCACTTCATCATAAAGATCCTCTTGTGCTGGCTGAGGCACCCTGCCCTGTTGCCTATGAGCAATATTTCGTCTCTTATCCATTGCTTTTGATAAGCTACTAGCTATATTTTATTATCAATGAGAGCTGTTATACTCCACCTCACATAGACTACTGCTTTGCTTGCAGGAGCTATAGCTAACATCAATTGTTACTATCACAACAAACAGTGGCATGTGACTGACATGTGCAATAGCATTGTTTGCGCTTTTATGTTTGCTTTCAGTTTGCCATGTTCTGTACTTGTATTGCTATTATTATAGGTGCATGAGATATTCCCTATAATTTATGGTAGGCAGTGAGCACTTAGTAACTGCAAGTTTGATTACTCAGCAAGCATTTCTCTATTAAACTTGGGAAATTTTGTTTTCTTTGATATGTCATGGGGGACTATAAACACTGAAAAATGTATTGTGCATGACTGTAATAGTATGCACTCAGTCAACCAACTGACTCTAAACAAAAGTTGCATTAAAATTGAATTAATTGATGCCAGTTTTGCTGCTAGCGTTCATTTTGGCTCACATGCCATCATTGTGATGGGAATGACTGAATTACCAACTGAAACACTATCAAGACAGAATACTCAGTGGCATGATTGCTTTATAGCTTGGCAACTGAACTGTGCACTCTGAAAAGGTCTAATGTTTAATTAGGCAACTATCTCTTTTTTGGCATGGTTTCAAACATGCAGTGCAACTGACTACACAGAGTCACACACACTTCAATAGAGCTATAAGTTCGGATGTAGCTACAGTACTAGCTGTAAATAAGTTGCTTGATAATCTGTTAGCAAAAGCTCAGTAAGCATTTTAGGAGACACAGGAAGTTGAAAAGTGGACTTCGGTGTTCTACACATGTGATAATCCCTTTCTTGATTCCAGTCACTTCTAACAGAAGTTGTTATCACTCTCTCACTCACATGTCCTTTAGGGTATATAAGAATGTTGTATCAATACAACATTCTTATATAACTGAGTATGGACTATCCTGGAGGTAACTGCATTGCAAACTGCATTGATGAGTACATTTGTCAATTGACAAATGTACTCATCAATGCAGTTTGCAATGCAGTTACCTCCAGGATAGTCCATACTCAGTTATAAGCAGGAATACGGTTGAACTGTAGTACAGCCTTGTTCTGAATGTTGACATCTATGACAGGCATAAGTTCTAGTATCCTTGATTGTGTTTTTGTGAGTGTGTATAATCACCGGCAAAGAGAAATGAAGGCTAAACCGCAATCCTCTCATAATGTCATAAGCTCAGATTACTAGTGGTATAGTTACCACACGGCTTGAGTATGCCATATAGGTTAAGGTTTTCGAAAGAAGATAGAAATAGCTAGTTGCCTAGCTGTAGTTTAGTCAGAGTATAAAGGTACTTACCTCACCCACAGAAAAACGGGGCATGCAGGGGACTTTTGCCCCGGCAAACACTGCAGTAAAAACCAATCCATCAGCTTTCTTATGCCCTTCCATAGTCAACTGTCACACAAACGGATAGGCCTATGGATTAGGATAGCATCACTGAACAATGGTCAATACTGCCATCATAAGAGTATGCACATAACTATGGTCGATAATGCAACAAATAGGCCAGCC
>CAXHUQ010001000.1:5000-11000 GCA_964020085.1 Micromussa lordhowensis | reverse complement strand
CTTTCTTATCACAGCCACGTTGACGCGAGATATAAACGGTCACTGATAAATACCATGCTTAACCGTGCGTTTAAGCTCTCGTCTACATGGAAGGCCTTTCACGAGGAATGTGAACGCCTCGAAGAGATCTTTTCCCGTCTGTGTTATCCTGAAGATCATGTGCAGTCCACCATCCGCCTTTTCGTTGATTCAAAAGTTTCCGAGGAATCACGCACCCACGTTGATGAGAAGCGTGGGGACCAAATCAGAGTCGTGTTGCCCTTCAAGGACCAAAAATCTGCGAACGCCGTACGGAGACAACTAGCCGACCTAAGCCGTAAGATCAGTGCGGATATTACCCCTGTCTACACGAGCAAAAAGATCAACGAAGAGATCCGGGTCCGTGAAGAGAAGCCACCCCTTGTAAGCCAGCAGTGCGTTGTGTACCAATTCAAGTGTGACCTGTGCGACGCAGGTTATTTCGGATATACCTGCCGGCACCTTCACCAGCGCATTGAAGAGCACAAAGGGGCAACCATCGGCGACCATCTGAGAGAGAAACATGCATTGGAACCTAACAACATCGCAAAGAGTTTTAGAATCCTGAGAAAGTGCCAGAACAAGTTTGATTGTCTTGTTTTTGAAATGCTTTTTATAAAAGAACTGAAACCATCACTAAACAAACAGTGTGACTCTATCCGCGCCAAATTATTTGTTTAGAACAGTTCTTGTAATTAATTAATTCATTACTCCATATATTTTTAGCACTTCTTACACTTTTGTACATATTTTTATCACATTTCGGCGTTCGCCGCATTTTTATATCTAGTTTTTACATATTTATGCTAATTCTTAAAACTTTTATTCTCACTTGAAAATGACTTCCGAGGGGTCGAAACGTCGTGACTTTTTATCGTTAGTTTTTATTACAAAATCTATATCTAAAAGACTTCTGATTAAGATAAAAGTAATAATAACTTTATTTACCCCGCAAGAATGAATCAGCTTGTTTAAAAGAAAACAAGCTAGTATTGCTTGCTGCTTGGTTGTTTAATTCAAAGAAAATAACTACAATGTTTTACTTCCGGTTTAATGTGTTTTTTTACCCAACATGCCAGGTGTTTGCTTTGTTTGCCTACTCCATTTTTTTTCCATTTTCAGTCACAGCGAGGAATGTCGCTCTTCACGTCCCCATCAACCAATCAGAGCCAGCTGCACGAGGTCACGAGTGGCTTGCAGTTGATGGACTGTTCAGTACTTGCACAACTTTTCAGACGGTAACTTTTAAAACAACAAGGTGTAAAACAACAACGAAAGCAACACTTGTTAATTTTGTAAAACTTTACGAATACGGCAAATCTTAAACATAACAATGCAACTAGGTGGTATTCCTAAAATATTTAACAGCGCAAAATGGCAGTGTCGTCATGCGTTTTCAAGCGTTCTTGGGTTGTGATATTATCTGCAGTCAGATTGGAATTGTATTTAAGAGATTTTTAAGAAACACAATTAAGGCCCATGCCCTGACAGGCGCGTGTGTTTCCGTCATATCATATTACTCAGTGTTCCTTTTATACTCATATCATTTGGAGAGTATTTAATATTTTCATACACCTTATGCAGAATGAAAAGGGACTGGGAGCGACACGTGCGAAAACGAGGCTATTGGGCCAAGAAATGGCCGCCTGATGCGAAGGGCGCCAAATTTTAAATATGCCGGCAAATTGTTGTGTTCCCAAAGGGTTTCGACAAAACACTGACCCCCGGTCAACTGACCCCCTACTGACCCCCCACTGACCCCCCCTACTGACCCCCTATAAAATCTATGGGAAAATGAAAATTACAAAAGCCCAGAACTAGCAATGGGACCCGATTCAAGTTCATCAATAAATTTAGCTTACCTGAAACTTCCAAGATGGCAGTCGCGTTGCAGATTTCCGACTCTTGTTCGCATTTGACTGAAGGATTTGTCACGGAAAATCGAGCACAGAATAAGCTGGAATATCAGCAAGCATGGTATTTGTACCACTAGAAAATTAAGGAATAAAAATAGCGAGAAAATTCAGGCAAATTAACACGCACGCCACTAACCGCGAGCGACACGCGCACGATTACATCAACCGGAAGTTTATTATGGCAAGCTTCTAGTCCCAGGTCCCTCGCCTTCCGCATGCACAAACTACGGTGCACATGGCGTTAGCCATGGACGGTAAGTGGTGTTACTGTTTTCCATCGATTTACCTCTTATTTTGCACCTTGTATTATCCAAATTATGCCATGAATACATTATGAAATCTATTTTTGTTACTTTTCCTGGCAGACGATCCCGATGTGGTAGAACTTGTAGAAAGGTATGGTTTTTTATTAGATTACCCAGGAATTTACCTTCAATACCAAAGAGAATGCGCGGTCTTTTTGACGACTTCATGCACCAAGGAGAAAGTAATCCACTGGGCTTGTCCGAAAGGTTAACACCACAGCTGCTACAGTTCTTAAAATGCGAGAACTAGGGGAGAGGCCTGGAACTACCTTATGAAATTCGTCTTCCGGTTGAGGTGTACGCGCGTGTTCGTGGCACGAGCAGTCCATCGCGATCCTCTCGCGAGCCTGTTCATTTTGCAGTGTTTCTCTTTGCTTCATTTCCCTATGCGTACAAAAGCAATATTTGATTATATTCAATCTTATTCTGTGCTCGATTTTCCGTCAACAAAACCTCCACTAAACAGTAAAAGGAGAACAAGAGTCGGAAATCTGCAACGCGACCGCCATCTTGGAAGTTTCAGGTAAGCTAAATTTATTGATGAACTTGAATCGGGTCCATTGATAGTTCTGGGCTTTTGTAATTTTCATTTTCCCATAGATTTTATAGGGGGTCAGTAGGGAGGGTCAGCGGGGGGTCAGTAGGGGGTCAGTTGACTGGGGGTCAGTGTTTTGTCGAAACCCGTTCCCAAATGCACCAAAAAGCTGTACAGGACTGAAAATGAGAAGAAAATTTCCTACTTCAAGATTCCAGATGATGTGAACCTCAAGAAACGTTGGCTGCATGCTATTCGTCGCGACGAAGGTAAGGAATTTACTGTCAACCAAAACACGATTTGCTCTCGTCAGTTTAAACCTGAGGACTTTGGTAAGTCCATCGGAGGCCAGCGTATTTATGTCAGGGAAGGGGTCGTGCCGTCACGTTTTCCTTGGTCACAAAGTTCTTCGCTAAAAAGAAAGCCTCCTAAGAGACGTCTGTTTACGTCGAATACAGACACATAGTTGCTAGTATCTCAAACAGCTAGTGCAACTGAAACCAACGCTGATAACTGCACTTCATCGGCGGCTGGTAGCTCTGCTGATCATAATGTGCAAAACGACTTGGATACGCAAGGAAACACGACAGAAGATTTCAAAGAACTTCTCAAAAAACTGAAGAGTTTGGAGCTTGAAGCTGAAGAGTTTGGAGCTTGAAAATGCTTCACTAAAGGCTGAAATAGAAGTTCTGAAAGATCAGAAGGGTCTTGCAGATTCTCGCGTTTTTCAGTTGCGAAATTTTACCTCTGACGAGGACATTGCCTTTTACTCCGGCTTTCCTAACTTAGCTACATTAAACACTGTATATTAATTTTTGAACACTGGAACGAATGGGAAGAACATGAGATATTGCTCTTCAAAAGAAAGAAGTGTCCCAATGTGTTTTTATGATGAGAACGAAAATGAAACCGAGGAACCAGAGGAATGCACTAACAAAAGTAGAAAAAGGAGCTTAGAAGCAAGAGAGGAGTTTTTCCTTGTACTCTGAAGACTGAGAAGGGGATTTGCAGAAAAACATCTGGCTCACTTGTTTCATATCTCTCACTCAACTGTGAGCAGGATATTCCTGTCCTGGATAAATTACTTGTATCTTAAATTTGGTCAGGTATCTATATGGACAAATAAGGAGGTAGTTAGAACTACTATGCCACACAGCTTAAAGACAAATACTCTTCAACCCGTGTAATAATCGATTGCACAGAGATTAGATGTCAGATGCCTTCCAGCCTTCCAGAACCACGTAACTGAAAGGCTTAAATGGAATTGGTCCCAGTTGAGCTATAACTTTTATCAGTCAACTGTACAGTGGAGGTATTTTCCGATCCCGAAATTGTTGATAGACGTGGTTTTCTGAAGTTATAGTTTGATAAAGGTGACACTGTGATGGCCGATAAAGGCTTTACAATTGAAGATCTCCTTCCACTGGGTGTGAACCTAAACATCCCATCTTTTCTAGGGTCGTATACCCAAATGACAACACAAGATGTTATCAAGACCCGGGAAATTGCCTCTGTAAGAATACGTATCGAACGAGCTATTAACAAAGTCAAGAACCTCCACGTTTGGGATAGTGATCCTCTCTACACTCATGCCTTTGCGAAGCTCATCCGTGGTGAGTGTTGTAGGATTTCGTCCTTGAAGAGATGCTCCTGGTATATCGCTTGTACTTACAGTTTGACCAGTCGCCATTTTTACCACGAGTAAACGGTACAAGGCCCAACTAGCCTCGTTTTCGCGCGTGTCCCTGCTAGTTCCTTTTCATTTTGATCACCTTGTTTGCTTGTTTTTTTATTCTGTCTGTAGGCAGCCAATCTTTGGTTTCAATTGGATTTAACGAAAGATTACCACATACATACTGTACACATCTTTCCCGGGCTTGATTGTTGCCTTAACACTGACTTCGAAATCAAGACAGAAAACACAAGAAATCTTCCGGACAAGAATCGTCGTTGTATTGAGCCCAGTCCTTTTCCAAGAAATCCTTTTCTTGTGTTTCGCTGCACTCCTCCAATCACTGGCCGTTACGTGACAGTAAGCGTTACAACAAAAGGCGATACGCTAGTGTTGTGTGAAGTAGCTGTTTACGCACTTGGTAAGCTGTTTCTTTAATCATAAAAATTACAATTTCCTCGATTGTGATTGGTTTAAAAGCTAATAATTCAGTTGCCAAGTTGTTATTGGACAGTTTGTTAATAAGCCAATCACATTCAAAGCTGTAGTTTAAATCAATCTCACTTTCAGAGCGACATTAAACAATTTACTCCTGTCAGTATCTTAAAACAAATTTTCCCATTCATTTTCCCAAATTGTAACTTTTTTTCTATTAATTCAGTGATAATAAGACTTCGTGTCGTCCAATATCGGTCTTTAATCATATTCGTGATAAACAAATTTTGTTATCACTCGCCGGTATGATTACAGGCCGGATTGGACCCACTCAGTCCTATTACCATTCCATAGCACGCCATCATCATCATCACCAACATGTGATTAATGGGGATGGTAGCGTTACCTAACTTGGTTGTGACACTGACTTTAACCCAAACCACTTGAACTTTCTTTACTGTTTTTAGAAGCTTTGAGCGAGTCTTTAGGAGTTCTCAGAGAAGTCTGGTTTAAGGAAATTAGTACTCAGGATAATCCCATCCTGAAGTACCATCCAAGTTTTCGAGAAGCCGCAAACACTCTATCCATACTAGACGCTTTCTACATCGCTTCAAATTATTCCACTCCATATGTACAGCGATTGTCTACATTTATCCAGGTATGATAGGATGGTTGGCACACACACGCCAAACTAGCTTGTAAATCTTAGTAATAGGTCCTTTGGGTATAATGTCGAAGGAGATATCGCAAACTTACGCTTAGGAGCCCATGAATTCTTTCTGAAATTTTGAATTTTCAAGCCTGCGCCGCAAAATAGTATACAATGCATCAGGCTCAAATTCCTTCGGACAGCCGTTAATGGTGCCATTCCCTTTCAGCATTCAGAACTGATATTTCTATGGAAACAATGGAAAATAAAGTATTGTTATAAAAAGATGATCCAAAACGTTTTCTGCTTTTGCGTGGAGTCTTGATGTAAAAGAGCGGATCGTTTCTTTTTCGTTTATTCTGTTGTATTTGATGTTATAGCCTGCTGTAAGTGGTTGGTACACATTCTATATGACATGTGAAGATGAATGTGAACTGTGGATAAATGAAGCAAACGAACCAACACTGAAC
>CAXHUQ010000999.1:0-15723 GCA_964020085.1 Micromussa lordhowensis | reverse complement strand
AAACGAGCTCGGTGACCCCTATTGTTTTATTATCGAATAAACATAAGCATGATAAGATGCAACTTTTTGCAAAGTTGAAAAAAAATTCTGAGTGGGTTCCGAGCCACCTTAACTTTTCGAAATTTTAAGGTGGCTCTGAACCCAATCCACAAAAGAGCATTTCTCCCAGCTTCTCTCGTGGATTTCTTGAATTTCTTGGGGCTTTATAACAGAACTAAGCATGATCAAGCCTTTTTTATTTTACTTTATAATAAAGCTTTACATTTGTGTCAGAAAATAGGCTTCAAAACAGCTCTTACTTTTAGATCATGTGTTTGGTTATGACTTCATGGATATCATACACAACTGCATTAACTTACTGTTTTGGTTGACCAATTCTTTTTCAATGAGCATCTGAATTTCTTTGTAATAAGACACACCACTTGGGTCTCCTTGTTAATTTTTTGGTAGAGCTGCGTTGTTTTAGTTGTGAAAATTCCTCTTTTTAAAGCGAGTTCTATTATGATTACACAAAAGTGGCTGATGATGGCATAAGCTGTGTGCATTGTACTCTCAAAAAGCAGACTTAACTGTTGAATTAAACTAGTGAGAGCACTTTTACATTTTCATCTCAGTCAACGTAAAATGCACATTGCAGACTACACACTCCAGATTGGGGAAAACTACATTCAACCTTAAAAAAAATCTAGAGATGACAATGAGCCAATCAAACAATATCATATAAACAATAATGTGGACTTTCCGAGACTAAGCAAAGAAAAGTCAATTAGTTTCATGTCTCTCTTTTTACCTTCAATGGACACAACAAATAGCATGACTTGGCACAAAAAAAAATGATCCCAGGGTCCTCTTTGGTAATATGTTGCACAAGGCTACAAGATGGTGTGCGACATGACGAAGGTGAGACTGTTAATATATTTTCAGGACAAAAGAAAAACAAAAAACATTGGTGTGACTAGTGGTTAACTCATGACTCAAGGTTTACTTGGGCTCACAGTTGGCTTGTGCACATAATGCTACAACTCTTCTTCACTACACAATTGGACAAAATTAATTTGGAGGACTAAATTTTGTGTTGAGGTGTAACTACGATAAAAAGTTTCTTGTGAGGATCAATTTATCCCACTTCTACAAAGAAATCCTTCAGCATTTCCTGGAACTTAAGACATCGTACAGCAATTTTTTTCCCATCAAGAATTTGTTTTGTTTAATAACAAATATGTATTGTTGGACAAATGTTCTATCTTCTACAAAACTTGGTTTGACAAAGGTGTATCTCTCATCCAAGATCTCCTAGACGCAGGTGGTAAAGTTATGTCGTACGCAAAATTTACAGAGAAATATCTCCTAAGATGGAATTTTCTGACCTATTTCCAAGTTATTTTTTAGCAATTCCCAAAAATTTCATAGAAAGTGCAAAAGTAACATCGTTAGAAAAAACATACTTCCTGTCAAAAAACTGTTTTCCTGCTTTTAAACAATTATTGGATGAGGGATTTGTAATATCCAGAATAATCAAGGTCGAGGTTAGGGTAAGGGATAACCCTTACCAAGACCTTGATTATTCTGGATATCACAAAAACCGAATCTAATATTAATAATACATTGAACAAAAAAAAATGTTTTTGCTTCTTCACTGATGGCAAGCAACACAAAGCGTGCAAACTTGGCATGATTACCCTTAGAAATCATGCCCTGCAGTCATACATGACATAATAACCCGTGACCTTGAGTGACCTTGAAATGATAATTGTGTGATCTGCAGTTATGACGTCACAAGCGCTGATTTCGAAAATTCACTGTAGGCTTTCGGCCAATCAGAAAAGAGTTAGAGAGTTGAATGTATAATAACATCAGAAATCTGTGTAAACCTCCTTAAAAACATAGGCACGCAAGGCATGCAAGAGTTATTTTTTTAATTAAGGTGGCTCACTAGTCAAAAAGACCTTTGACATGAAAATGCAACTAAATTAGACAAAACCAACATCATGACACTAGTTGCTATGAATGATGACAAACACAATGATGTTTGGGTGTCTTGTTGCCATGGTAACAGTACAAGCCTTGGTATGGTGTCTCAGAGGGTGCTTTCCTTGTAGCAGTAACTGAGAGAAAACGATAAGTCACACAGGCAAGAAACCATTTTTGCAGATTACATTTAGATTGGTCTATGCAATCAACTAAAATGGCTGGCTGGCATTCAATACTTGCAGAGAAAAAAATCTGGAAAGTTGAAATTTGCAAAAACAGACCTTTTTGGACAATACACAGCACCAGTGTTTTGCCTGCTGTAGCAAAAGAATTTGCCAGATAAGCATTATTTTAGTTTATTGCATAGAGTGTTCATCAACCTTCAGCCTGAGGCCCAGAAAGCTGGAAATATTAAAAGCATGGAACATTAAGGATGTCCCTAGCTACCTTTTCCATGCACGTCTGAACATTCGAAACTGCATAGGGTTGAGAAAAAAATTCTCCAGGCTTGGTCTTATCATTTCTGTAAGCAATTCTAGTGCAGAAGTATTTGTTTTGCACTGAAACAGTGGAGGAAAATAGATGGCAGCACTGGGCTCTTTCTCCGAAAATGTAGACAATAGATATTGCAGAAAAACTACATACCGGCTGCAAAACACTACATGGATTTCATGCAAATCTTACCCCACAAGCAAACAGTCTGGACACATCCTTCATTAACTCAGTCATTTAATCACAGGGAAATCATTACAAAACAACTCTTCTGCTTCCAACTCAACTGGAAAGTTCGGCCAAAAAAGTCCAGCAAGAGCTTAAATAGCTCCTTTTTGTCAGCAATCTCAACCAAGCAGCCAACGAGGAGAAATCTGACCGCATTGCATCCTGGGAAATTAGAGTGTTCTTTGAGCGGGAAAGACCTACCTCCAACCAAATGCATATTTTTATATAAGTCTCTGACCAGGCTTCAATAACACACTAAAAGTTTTCCAGTCACTTCCACAATTGATTGAAACTTTCATATCTGCCAGCTGAAGCCTGGTGAGACAAGGCTCATTTGCTTTTTGGCCCCTTGTCCATGAATAACAAACTGCCAGTAGCTGCAATCGGGCATCTGGTCGAAGTTTGTCACATTCACAGTGCCAATAAACAGTTCTTTGGAATTGGCAAGGTTTAAGCCATCTCAGCCCTTAATGATGAGCTCTGGCACCAGCAAATGTCCCAAAATAATGAAATTTGGTCCAATTTTTGTCCCAAATTACATTTATGCTACACACGATTCTGACGAACCGAAAGTGAATTATAATGAGCTGAGTAAGGTCACGTGACCAGCTGCCATCATACATTAAATATGCATGCCAGACTCAGTCCCTCAACCAAAATATTTGCAGAAAAATAGAGCTTTTAAATACCCCCCTCCCCTCCTCAAGTCAGGCAAAATCTTCAGATTTTCATATATGTACTTGACTAGTGAGCCACCTTAAAAGGTTATGAAGGTAGGAGCATTTAAGGGAGTGTTTACAGTGACAATTTAGTTAACCCTTTTTACAGAACAACACTAGTTTACCGAAAAAAGAAAGAGAAAAAAACACCTCTGACACGTTGACAGTCTAATTTAATTCATTCCTATATGAAAAACAAAAGTCAAATTACCATTTGTAACTAAAAATAGCAAGCATCTTGTGGGAACAAGTGGTGATGATTTGCCAGCTCTAATTGAATTTACTCCCTTGTGAAAAACAAGTGTCAAATTACCCTTTGTAACGAAAAAATAAAAATATCTCGTTATATTTGCACGCAACAAGAACACAGCAACCGTTACCTGTACCTATTGTAAACGTTCGAACTCTTTCAAATCAAAATAGTCTCGTCTCCTCTAACACAATGCCATTTCGTAAGAACTAGAAACAACGATGCGTGACGTCTAATTGAATTTACTCCTTGTGAAAAACAAAAATATCAAGTTACCTTTGTAACTAAAAATAAAAACATCTCGTCCATTTGCATACAACTTCCTCACGCACTGTTTCATACCTCAAGGCTCATCTCGTCCATAACTAAAATCCTAAGCCTAACTCACAGAAAATGCCGAAGTAAACCCAATATATGAATACTTCCTCCTCTTTTATAGAAGAATAAATATGGTAGTTCTGAACTGTATCGGGATCAAATCTTCTCGTATACCATTTACTTTTAAAACAAGAAATTTGATTGGCTGTTTATAGTAGATCCGATCTGATTGGTTTGACATACATACATCTCTCACTGATCCATTGACCCGTCCACAACATACTCGTCGCACCGACTAAGAGATATTTTTTTTACAAAAAAATAACTCAATGAAAAATAAAGACTTCAATAAACTACTAATGAGCAAGGACAAAATCCAACTCAAGGCGAGCAAATAATGGGCTTGACATTTACAAGTATATCATATCCCTTTAGAGTCGTATTTCGGAAAACCATTTGCAAGGATAACAAACTGAGAGAATTCTATTTTAAACTTTTGCATAGAACAATAGTTGCCAAAAAAGAGCTGTTTCTTCATGGAAAAGACAACAATATGCTATGCACATATTGCCAAATGAACAATTCAATAATCCACACTTTCCAAAACTGCTCTTAGACTAAACAATTTTTCTTGGAAGTTATAGAGTGTTTCAATGCCAAAAATACCACCTCTCTAAGCTTCTCGCAGATTGAGACAATGTTTGGCAGAATATTGAATAAAATGAATGCAGAACATTATTCTGAAGGAAAACTTATGGATAATATATAGATTTAGGCCAGCCTAAAAGCGTAGCTCCTGGGCCGGGTTGTTCAGAGCCCGATCAAACTAGCCGAGGATAAAGTAGAATTTTGATTTGAGTTTTGTAACTTTGCGGTGAGATTTTCTGTATATTGTTTTTGTGTTTTGAATTTTAATGAAAGCAAAATACGCAAAACAAAAGCAGTGAAAAAACTTTGTACAAAAGAAAAGGTTATAATTCGGTTAAATTTTAATCCTGGGTTAGCGTTAACCGGCTTCCTACCAACCCTACGCTGTTTACAGCAAGTTAATCCTGACATGAGCCCGCGATCTAATCGAAAAAAGCAGCACTTGGGCAGCGGTCAACTTTAAAAAAACACGTGACCTCGATGAGCCCTGAACTTGAGCCCGCGATATGGTCACGTGATACTGGTCAGCGGATTCCTTGTTTTGACAGGTGTCAATTGACTGCAACATGGATGTCCAAAGGACGCTTTAAACCAAGGGTACATGTGCTCTGTCAACCTACAAGGAAAGCCCGTGAAAACTGAAGCCTCGTTTTGGTTTACGTGTCAATTGTGGCCGCCATGTTGCGCGACTCCACCACCGTCGTCGTCGTCGTCGTCGTCGTCGTGCGTACGCGCCCACGAGCAATACCGCTAGCCATGATACACATGAGAAAATCAGTTCATGGGTTCCCTTCAGTTTCTTATATGGGTATGGGGCTCCGCTTGGCGGCCTTCGGCCGCCGGAGCTCCGCTATTATGGTAATAACGATTTCCATGCCAAGAAACTGCATCATCTTTTTAGTGTTACACATTGTAAAGAGGCCAACTGTTAATGTAATTAATGTACGTGCTGTATTGAGAGTAGTATTATGTAAGTATTGCATAAGTAGTAACTAAAGTATAAGTGTAGTATGTACTAGTATAATATTAGCTCTCTAAATAGTTTAACTGTGTCCTTTAAATTAAACTGCAATTAAAAATAAATAAATAAAAATGACCAGAGTCTTGTCAGAGAAAAGTGGTATTTTGCTTTCCACTTTACTGTAATCACTGGTAAGCTTATCTACATTGTTGACAATACAACGTGACAAATCAGTGGAAGTAAAATAAATGCATTTCAAAACATTTGATAAATATAATAGCCAATACGAACGACGATCGATGATCGTACTTCTGTGTGTTTCAAAACGTCTAGTTAACCGCGCGGCCATGGGCCGAGCGCGGTTCTTGCTCTGCACGGGTTTTTTTTTTTTTCGTTTTTGTGTCACCAGACGCAGACCTCCGCGGATGATGTCTTCATCAACCAATCACAGGCCAAACTCCCACTCGGCCAAATGTCGTCACCGAATGATGTCATCATCAGCCAATTACAGGCCATTTCTCAGCTCTTTTCGTCATACCTCCCCTCCGGAAAGTTTTGACTAGTTAGCGAATTGAATATTCATAGTCGGGGAGAAATAATTGGGCGAAAATCCCTCGGAGTTGGACGTCAAGACATTTGCAAGGATAAAGAATGTAATTTAGGACCTGTTGCTGGCTACTACGGCTGAAATTATCTAGAGTTGTATTTTTGATTTGCTTGCATGTTCACTTTCGATATTCAATGCGCTAAAGAAGGTAGTCAGCCATGGAATGCGCTGATGCTGATAAATATGACCGTATTTACTGTAATGCCCTTACGGTGATAAATAAGATCGTGTTTACTTCGCCAGAAGCAATGGTGGAGTTTTCTGGGAAAAAAAAATATAACCTCGGCACTCGTCAAAACCTTTGCAAATATATATTCGTTTGAAAGGTCAATTCTCCTTCGAGCTACAGGTAAACAAAAATCTCCGATTACCAATCACGCAACCACGCTATGCAAAGAATGTGAAATAAAATCTCTTTCAATCCAGGCACTAAGCTTACTTTGAATCACGCAATCTCTATTGTTTCCAATGGGTAATGTTTACTCGCAAAACGCTGTTGCTAAATACTTAGAAAACAGTTCAATTTTAAAAGCGCGGTTAAAAGTTGTTTTCAACTTCTTGTTTTACATAATGTCCACCTCACAAGTCTACCGTACGCATTCTTAGGTATTCTACATTGCAAAACACAGACACGTTTTTCTTCATTCTTTCTCATAGCTTAGTCAGACACGAGAAAAGCATTCATAGACTCTCTTACCTTAAAAACCAACGACAACGACTTCGACCACAAATCTCACAAAGGCCGCCATATTCACAGTGATTACACTAGTGCCCAGACTCTCGACGACTCCGAGAACAATTCAACTACCCAGGGGGCCCAGCAGGGGGTCAAGGGTTTCAGCGGAGGCTTATTAGGCACGAGGGGTGGGGGGAGGTGCATTGCAGGAAAATATTATTGAAAGCGGAGGTGATTTCAAAATTTAGCCTTTGCTCGGATTGTGTTCGCTTCTCGTGCTCGCAAAATTTTTGCAACTGCTCACATGCTCAGACTCTCAACAAAAATTGACGCTGGAAACAATATTTCCCGTGTGTCAAAACTGGGAAACATTGGGAAAGCATGCACGCGCTGTGAACGTTTCTGGAAACCTGTTGCCGTTTTATTAAAACTCATAATTTATTAATTGGCTGCAAGCTCCTGGGATTGGTTGAACCACGATAATATCTTAATATGTTGCCTGGCTTTGCGCCTATTGTATCGTTTTGGAGGAGGTGTAAGCCACATTACCTTGGCGCACAATGTTTCTTTTCAAAGAGAGAGAGATTCCGGCTATCGGAAAAGTGATAGCTACTTGCATTCTGTATTTTCTAAAGTGCTCGCTGCTTGGAAGGCACACTTGATCACTGCTCGTGCTCGCGAAAATAAACGCATGTCTTGCATGTCTGCAAAAGCTCGTAAAGACCATTCGATACCCCTCATAACCAACACCCATGTCCAATACACCCGCACTGTAACGATCCGCTAAAGGCAAATTCAGTTCGTTCGATCCGTACGGATCGTTAAGTGCCCTTACGGTCCGTAGAGTAGATTTTCAGTTCGTCCGATTCGTCCAGATCGTTGAGGGCCCTTGCGTTTACGGACCGTGCGTTGCATACATACATACATACACGCATACGTACAACCACCAAGTTATGGGGACTTGGTTATTACATCAACATTATGGGGACAACCACCAAGTTATGGCCACTTGATTATTACATCAACATTATGGGGACCCTATGTTCTGCAACAATTTTTTCAATAGCACATACATATCAAAGCTATTGTTACCGTGACAAAACATTATTAATCATTGACAATGATCGCAAGCAATTTGAGAGGCACTTTTAATCGTTTCAGATATTAGGTTAATTAGGTTTCAGTGCGTGTATGTGTTTCTTGAATAAAACAATAACAACCCTCAATCAATCTGTAATCATTGCAGGCTTTGTTTAATCGACTTCATTTTTGGACTATGTGTATTTTTAGCCTGTAACAGCGCTTATCTAATTTTTCTGTATAACCGAAATATAGGATTTATTTCGATATCTTTTGTTTCAGCTGTGGAAATTACGGCATGTGCTCGAAATTTTCTAGCTGCATTCAAAGCTATGAGTCATTAAGAGCGATGACTCCAGACACAAGAAATTATTTTGGTCAGCAAGAAGTCAACATGAGTCAACCACCTTATCAATTCAGTCATGGCTCAAGTGGCGGCTTCTCCTCTCCGGCTTCATTTGGAGAAGAAAGAGAGCCAGTCCCCAAGTCAGTCCAACCAGAGAAATACGACAAGTGGACCAACGAACAGCAGAAGTACTAGGTGCAATTATGGGCTGAGAAGCAGGATATGCTTAACAGCAAGGATGCAAGAAATGCTTGGCGTGCGATTGCCGAGGCGATTAACAACAAGTTCCTGCGTGTTCCTACAGTCCCACAGTCGAAACAAATAGAGCAAGCTTGTCATGGCGGAAGGACGCTCCCGATATGGCTCAGGGAAATTACTTCTTGCTGTTCTGGCACTTTGTTTATATGCTATCATATACCATAAGAATGAAGTAAGAGCTGATTTCCAAATGATTGGGCAATTTTCAACTTTCTACTCGAAACATTTTTGCAGTGCTCGTCTACAACTACACAGCTGTGGAAATTCATATCTAAAATGACGGGTTTTGTACACGGCAAATGGGACCAGTTCGTTCCAATTAGATCGAATCGCGTTGTGTGGCGACGTACTTCACCCTCAAACAGGACCAGCAGTTAAAGTCAGGTATTCATGTAACGAGTGTCGGAGGAATGTTCGTTCAAACCAGAATGCTATTTTATATGCTAATTGGTCGCATGCAAAATGTCTCGGATTTACCAATATACAATTCAAACACTACTTGGACAATCCGCATATCGACTGGATTTTTAACTGGTGTTGCCTGCCATTCTGCTACCACTCTTATCTGGGACCTAATGCTGAAGACAATGAATGTATCGAATGATTTCGAAATATCCGCCATTGTTCTGGATCAAGAAGGAGAATATGCAAATATATTGCCATCCGAAATACATTGCCAACTGACGGACAAAGGCCACACAACAAAGCCTGCTGTCATGAGAACAATAGCTCCATTATTGACCTAAGAAAAGAGAACTCAAGCAACGCCATCCTATAAACAGCATCCAAAACAAATTCGAAGATCTAACTATTTTGAACAGATCTCTGAAAGCACAAAGACTAAAATCGACCGATCCTATCCAGACAGTCAATTCAAATTGCAAGGCTACAATATGTTCCGCAAGGACAGAGCGAAAGGAGGGGGTGGCCTACTTGTCTACATATCAACATCAATTCCATCAACAACCAACAAGGGTCACGGAAAAACAATTATCGATGTAATGCTCACTCTACTGACAACTTATAAAACATTAGAAGTTATAGTAGTTGATGTTAAAATAGGCAGACAAGATATTCTGATATTATCAATTTACAGACCGCCTAATAGCTCCAAGAAAGAAAGTAAAACCTGCAGAAACTACCTACAAAGAGTTGAGAGTTGGGCGTGTTTCAAAAGGAAAACTATTATTATTGTTGGTGACTTAAATCTAGACAGACTACGGTTACATCGCAGCGAGGGAAAATTCTGAGGGATCTACATTGCCTTATAAATAAACCAACAAGGGTCACGGAAAACTCGCAAACACTTATCGATGTAATGCTTACAAACTATCAATAGTTTTCACTAGAGCTGCTCCCGCTTTTGAAGATATCTTTAACACCTGTATATGGCTTTTACTGGATACAAATACTGTGCATACGACTGCTAGAAAAGAAACGTTTGAATATTTATTGAAGCTAACATCCATGTAACTTGTTAACATATTTGTCTGTAAATGGCAATGAAATCTATTTCAGCCGTACAGTTTTGTTGTTATTTTTTTATGTGAAACAGCAACGTATTGTATGTTAACAAATTTGTTTATTTTATTGTAAAGTTAACATTCTGTGTAACAGGAATGTACTGTACGTTACAAATTAATAGTAATTGGAATAATTGTTGGCAAAATCATTACAAATCTATAAAATTATCTGCAATCTATTTATTTAGGCCTAAAAAAGGAAATATAAAGCCATTACAACCATGCAATCTACTTCTTTTTTTAAATATTTTGTATTTAATACAATAGCATTGTTATCTCGTTTTCGAGCTCTTTTTTTAATCAGGCCAGAAATTTACCAAAAAAAAAGCTAACAACAACGACAAAACAGTTTTGTCATTGTTGTTAGCGTTTAGTTTTGGTAAATTTCTGGCCTGATTAAAAAAAAAAGCTCGGAAACGAGATAACAATGCTATTGTATTAAATACAAAATATTTAAAAAAAAAGTAGATTGCATGGTTGTAATGGCTTTATATTTCCTTTTTTACTCTCACTCTCCTTTTCTATCTGCGATCAGGGCTATGGCACTGTGAAAAAACAAACTTACAACTGAAAGAATAATGCCTTTCTCATTTAAGATTTTGATCGACCTTCTTTGGAAGCTAAAACAGCATCAATGCACCTTGACATGCTCTTGCAAAATATACAAAATCATAATGAACAGGAAAAATTGAAGAACCTACAACATTATTTGTGCCGTTGGGGAGGGGGGCGAACTAATAAATTTCCCTGACAGCTACTGCAAAAGTGGGCAGACGTGCCAAGACTTTTGTCGAGGATTGTATGTTTGCTATGCAGAACATGTCTGATCTGTTGTGACACGTAACTAAGATAAAAAGATATGGCGTAAAAGATATGGCGTTCCATCCTCGCCAAAATTCAAGGTTGCATTTTATATTCAACTTTTTGCATTTTATCCTACATTTGTTGTTTGACATCTGAGTTTTACACTTTCGCCATTCAACTTTCCTCGTGCAATATTCAAGTGTTTGCCCTGTACATTCACCTTTTCGTAGGCAATATTCAAGTTCACGTTCAAGTTCAGCGGGTTGTACTTCCAAGTTTTCGCATTCAATATTAACCATTTGCCAATCACGCTTTTGCTTTCAACATTTGACTTTACGGCGTATTTCTTTTGCAAGTTTGCATTGTACATTGATTGTACATTCAACTTTTTAAATTGTACTTTCATCCGCTGGTCATTCACGTATGGTAATCGTGGGCTCAACTGATCCAGCCCATCCCCGCTAACATTACGATCGAAAGACTTCCTACAGGAGTGGGGTAGGGAGACCTTCGCCTCTCCCGACAGTAATTATTCCTGGCACTTCTTGTCAAACACGGCGGATCGCCAGCCGACTTCGAGTTTCACGCCGCCCGCACTCTCGGCTAGTTTGAGCGAGGTGACCATAATTAGTTTAATGTTCTTAAAAGTGCTTAACATAAATCCTGAATAGCAGTGGCTTTTTATTAAAGCCTTTTTGGTGAACAAATGCTAACTTGTTTACCACTGAATTACGCTTAAACTAACTTTTAGGCTTTTTGCTATGGAAGCAATTTTGATTTATCCTTGTTGACCATTCAAGTACTTTGTTTCATCTTAATTGTTGAGGCTGATTGAGTGTTTAATGAATTTATTCAACGGATGTCAGATGACATACCTTACTTGCGTGCTGTTGTCATGGATATCGTCAGTGCTATTGATAGATTTATAGGATCTCGAGATTTCAACCAATAGTTTCCAAGCTCGATTTTTTGCAAAGAATAACTGTTAGCCTTGATGTAGACGACGTAGTAACAGAACTGATTGGACTTGCTTACAGTATGTTGGTTGAGATGGATCAAAGAAACCATGTTAACTGTGCATATCAAGCTCCACTAAACAGTAGTGGTAAACGAGGGAGACCTTTCTATGAAATCACTGAGGAACAGCTACTTTTTTTACTTGAGCAAGGTTTCTAAGTGTGTGATATAAGTAACATTCTTTGGGTGAGTGTGGGTCTGTTGAGAGGAGGATGTCAAAGTATCAGGTATAACATTATGTGTAGTTTTATTTTAATAAGAAAATGATATGTAAACAATTGATTCCGGGGGAGGATACTCCCTATAATGGCCTATACGGGGAGGCTCCAAAAGGGGTACCTTTTCCAGGCTTCAGGTATATAAAAGGGTAGGGATTACACAAGTTGAGGTATATAAAAGGGTAGGGAAATCGGTGATTTAGGTAGTTAAGAGGGCCTTTAATTATAATATTTCAAATACACGCCCCTTATGGCTGTATCGGTTTATTTATTAAGGACTACATGAAAATACGAACAATTCTTCCTAAATTAGGTATATGAAAGGGGTACCTTTCTTCAATAAAAGGTATATAAAAGGGGTACCTTGACTGCCAAAAAGGTATATAAAAGGGTAAGGGGTTGGACCTCGGGGCAGAGCTTCCCCATATTAAAATCTGTTAAGTACCCCCTGCCTGGGCAATTGATATGAGAAATAATCAGATAATAAGTACAAGCAGAAGCTAAGGGTTTAAAAGTGGTTGTTGTTGCAATATATGTGCTGTATTGTACAGCTTACGTGCCATGAATAAACAAAATGGCGACATGACAATTTATAATGAATTGCCTGGAGGCTCCAATCCCAGATGGGTCTGAATATCAAGGTGGGATGTGTGATCCAGCAAATTTTAAAGGCGGGATGCAGGATAAAAATTCATGGTCAAAACTGCAATAACTTTCATTTTGTAGCCAGGATTCGGGATGAGATCATATGAGGAGGCTAGTGGAAAAAGGGGATAAGTGACGATTTTTTTTTTTAAATTTTTCGCTCCAAATAAGCTGAATTTTTGCATGTGGCATTTATTTCAGTTGAAAAACATTGCTCGGTATTTTTTTCGCTGCGTTTCTCTTCGTTTTCGAGAAATAACGTTTGCAAATAATAATAATAATAGCAAACAAGGCACGCAGGTTGCCTTGTTTGCTATTATTATTATTCAGCTTATTTGGAGCGAAAAATTAAAAAAAAAAAATCGTCACTTATCCCCTTTTTCCACTAGCCTCCTCATATTTAATTGGAATGGCAAGGCCTGGTACGTTTGCTTACGTTCAAAGATTAAAAAAGCCTATTTTGGAGATCGCTCTGGAGAGCTTAAAACACAGGTCAGGTGGAATACAGGTTGCTGTGCCATTTAGGTCTTAACAATCCAAACACTTCATTTTGATCGTAAGTTATATTTAGACTTCCATCCACTCATGCAGCATTTGACTGACGCTGCAACTGTCTGGAGCTGTCTAAAAAGCAAGCAAATAACATATATCTGTAACATTGGAATAAATATATGTCTGGATTTATGAAAACAGTGTCAATTTGACTTGTCACTGATAATCTCTTGATACAATTCTGTCCTAGAGCTAGCTTTCCACAAGGCTTATCGTAGCTCAAATAAAAGGAAATAACTCTCCCGTATGCCTTTTGAGGCCAGGAAGACTAATTTCACCGTCTTTTCGTTGAATCATGAATTGTTTAATTTAATTAAGAGTGCTTTCAACATGAAATTAGAGTCTTAGAAATCAACACGAACGTACACTATGTCAGGACCGCGGCGGAGAGCTTATCTATAACTTCTAAAGGCCTGCATCGTCCTAAATAGACTGAACAAGAGCTTCCTACATCGAGAATAGATTGAAATTCCACCAAAATAAGCCATAGTTAGCAGTGAGCGAACACTCAACATGTTGTCGTTACATCAATTATCGCCCGGAAGCCACGCAAATAGATTTCTTCCGCGTTAGCGAATCACAGACATTTCTGATAGTTAGCTAAGCCGAGAACGCCTAAAATTGATAAAACAAGAAAATTGTACTCACGATCAGCGCTTGAACTCATGTTCTTCACTCTGCTCGTGGCCATGCTTTGCTTGCAAATAGCAATGTCCCGGATGAACTTGATTTTTTGTCGAGCGCGGAACTTCAACAGATTTTTTTCTAAGTCTTTAGCTACATCAAAATTCAGAGCAAATAACGCCAACAGCAGCTACAAGTGTCTAGTCCATTGCACGTCTAAGCCCTAAATTGATGTAGCTAAAGCTTTTTGCTGTCTAAAGCAAGCACAACATTATCGCCACAGTGCTAACGGCCCACGTATAGTACGGAGCTATGGAGCTCCATTTCCGCCAAAACTCGATCTTTGTATTCGGTACTCGACTTGCTGTATTTTATGCTACCTTATACAATGCGACATCCAACTGTGTTGACTTTGTGGTTGAACTTTTCGATTGTACATGGTACTTTTTGTTTTTCACATTCAATATCACGAAATTGGCATACCAAATTGACGATTTTCTGCTTCTTTGGCAAAAATGGCCAACTACGCAACTTTCGACTTTCGATGTTGTGTTTTCAACATCCAAGTTCATGTATTCGGCTTCGTTCGAAATGGCTTGGGTAAATATGCGATCGAACTAAGTGTCACTATATGCTTAAAAATGCTTATGCGTAAGCTAACTGTAGCCAGATCAAGCAGTAACAAAACAACTTGCATCAAACAGAACACTCACCTTTCCACTTGAGTATTTCCAATGACTGATTGTCTTTTATAAACTACCAGACGGTTTTCTTCAGCAATTGAAGCTCCAGATCGATATAATCTTACCCGACGATCGAACTGCGCACTTTATTTTTGAATAGCCAAAACTTGAGATAAATTTCGTTCGCTTACGTTTAGAAAATATCAAAAGTAATATATTGCAACTTCTTCACTTTTTAATCCAAAACATGTCAATCCAAACTTGGAAACCAACTGTGTACGTGTGGCGAACACAGTGCCCCAAAAATTCAAGATGGCGCCGCCAATGGCTCCCCTTTCAAGCTCGAAATATTTGCAGGCCTGGTAACTAAGGCAAAGATTAACGCAGGGGGCTCTGCGGAACTGAAAAGCCAGTCCTTAAGGCCGGGGTACACATGAAAGCCGTATTTTGGCTGGGTATTATGTTTTTTTATGCAAATATCTTGTTTACGTTTCAAGCAATCAAGAATCTCTCTGCTCATCTCACATATCTATGTTTTGGGTTGTTTTGGAAATTTTTTGGTGATTTTTAGGTATATTTGGAGAGAAATAGTTTTTCTCAAAGGATTAGTAAAATTGATGGAAATAGGAAATTTTGAAGATTTGTTGTTGTTTTAAAATAGAGTTTGAAATTAAAAAATTGGTAGACACACTCCATTAGCCTTTCACTAATAGAAGGCAAGGTGGTTATCAAAGTTCAGGTGTCATCTGTGATACAGTTTAGCCAGGGAAAGAGTTTGAATAATGGGGAGTTGCATACCTAGTCTGCTGGGGTCAGCAAGACGGAGATAAAACTTAAACTAGATCAGCTGGCAGAGTTAAAGCATGAAAATCCATTGCTAAATTTTATTGAATACTTCAGTGAGAACCTCTACATTGGCCACTATCGATATTCGTCACATTCATCTAACTTCATTGGCTATGTGAATGACTTTTGTGTTGATGGGAAAGTTGTTGAGCTACACAAGATACCAAACTTTATCTTTGGCAATTTGAGTGACCGTTGCGAGATCTCGAGCCACTGTTTTCCAAATCCATGTCTACATGGCGGAAAGTGCAAAGAAG